>JAGFPH010000299.1:50842-63938 GCA_018207615.1 Philaenus spumarius | reverse complement strand
ATATTAAAAAAACAAAACATAGTTGATAAGTATGAAAACTGTGTAATGTAAAACAAAAAGATATAATAAGTTGGTATTTATATTATTTTATATAATACTTATTATGAAATGATGTGATAATTATTATTAAACTATGTCTTTTGTATGTCTTCTCATATTTGCTGGACAAATTTTTGTTTTTTGTTGACCAACTTCAGATTCATTATCAACAAGCCAAAAAAAACATAAAGTAAGCCACTAAAAACAATTACACCAGAGTTTTCCGCTTCAAACTACAATTTTACTGGACTAGTAGGCCTACAACTTCATAACTTTTGTACTTCAAGAGCCACAAAGATGAAACTGAACATTGTTAATAATTGATGTTGGGACCTTTTCATTCAGCAACAACTAGGGGTCCTAAACAAAATAGTAAAGAAACCCGGACCATTTTCTCATTACCGGGATTTCGGAATTGCCGGAGGATCAATCTCGGGATTCAGATTTATTCATTTTTCTCTGATAACCTTACGAAAATTAGGTTTTGAAGTAATTAAACTCCTTTAAATTTTGTTTATGTATATTAAACCTTCCATAAAATTGATACTTTTAGCCTATTCATAATGTATTTGCGTTTTTATAGCATATATTTGTATCTCTTACACTTTTGCTTTGCATGATATTTAAACTGTAAATTAGATTTAAATTTTCCTGGTTTATAACAAAGACGTCAAAACCGTTACCAACGGTTACTTAATAACTTTTTTTTAATAACATGTGTATTAAACCTATAAGATTGGTCTGCCTAACCTGGGGCTGGGAACTAGGAGTTTTATCGAAACAACAACATATGAAATTGGTATTTATTTATGGAACAAACTTTAATATATATTTTAAATGCTGAACAAACAGAAGCGGTAAAAAAGCTACGTAATATACTAAGTGAAAGTGATTTAAACACTATAAAAATTCGTAAAAAACAAAAAACATGTAAAAGTACATACATTTTTTAACTTAAACTGATGGAAAAACTTTGAAAAAGTCATTTTAATTTCTCATATAATAACAAAACGCACAAACAAATAATACTCTAAGTAGGCTACTCTGCTACTCTATTTAAAACTTATTTTATTACACAACAAACTATAGTAAACTATAACACTGTTGACTTGAGCAAGATCACTGAAGGTCAAGTCTGTCTCTTCGGTAGGGTGTCATGGCTACATGGAGGGTTGGCTTGGCTGATAAGAATGTATGAATATTAAAAAGTAACATTAGCAGTTTGACATCATCAGTTCCAAGTTTGACATAAATGATCGTATTTTTTTTCCTTTTAATTAATTAAAGTTATATATTGGATTACAATAATTTTGTAATAAAAATAGTTACTGTACATTGTACATCATACAAACAGGTTCACGTAGAAAATAAGAAGTAAAACATCATTTAGGGGAAAATCTATGACTTTTAAGTTTTTTGATCTAATTATCAATCCCTAAAATCTAGGGATTGGACTTAGCTAATCCCGGGATTGTTGGGACAGTAAAATAGTCCAGTCCCGGTATCCCGGGATTGAAACCTCTAGCTGGTCTACATTAAAATGGGCAAAACATGATTGTGTACCTGTCTGGGAGAAGAAACATCTTTAATAACAGTCTTTTTCCAGTTGCACCTCGTTTTAAATGTCTTATTTTTCTGAGAAAAATTGCGCAAACCCCAATTCAAACATATAATTGCTTGATTAGGGGTATATACCACCATCAAATAAACGTCCAATTTCTTTATTGAAATATATAGAAAACAATTTGTTTGTCAAAGTTTGATGAATCTTTGACATGTTGTAAACTTTGACAAAGATTTTAAAAAAAAAAGGATAAAAAGATTAATAATAGTATGCAGATGATCCCCAAAGCAGCACATCAAGCGACAGTGCGACATTGTCGCAGTCCAAAAATGAGGGCTGCAGAAAGATATCATATAGAATAAGTGTTTTTTACAGATCATAAACTAGGGATGGGTCGATTCTCGATACCACCAATACTTTATCTTTGGTATTGATAGCCGAAACTCGATACTGAGAGATACTCAGTTTATATCAATGTCGGACTTGCCAGTTCTCCATATTTTGAATGTAATTTCCGGTATTTGCAATCACATTCTCAGTATTTAAACCCAATTCATTCAGCATCAACTCCTATAAAAGCAAATGTACGTACGGGAGTAAAATATAATTTAACAGCAGATTTCACCCATCATCTGTAATACTTACACAAACCCAGTGTAAATTGTTATTTGGGGTTATGTTTACAACTTCAATCATTATAACTTCTTACGAAGTTGATTTTTTTTAATATGAGTTAAAAAATCAACTTCATAAAAACTACTTGACTACTTGAATTAGAACTACTGTGTGTTATAAATAGTTGCTTTGAGGTTATATACTGTATATAAGTACAACCTTTTATTATCAAAATATTCATTTATACAAATTTAAAGAGGAAATACCTATTAGTTTAACTTTGGAAACATTTGTACATCTTCGTATAACATATAAACATATTTGATTATTAATTTCTTCACTATAACATTAATAACTTCTAAATCATTTGATCAATCAATATGAAATAAAAAGCAATTAAAAGGTAATATTTTTATCTTTCTTTAAATATATAATAATACATAAATACAAACTTTTAACAAGTATTCCTACAGTTTTATAATCCTTATAATTGTACACATTTACAGAGTTAAAATCCCTGTCAGCACAGTTAGGTAGGCCTAGATAAAGTAGTCTGTTGTTTTTAAATAGTATTTTGTAAAAAATTATGTATTTCTGATGTGAATTTAATTAATCCGCCAGTGATTTTTCAAGGGGGTTTACTAGTTTAACAATAAATATCAGTAGGAAAAAATGAAGAATTTTCTTAGTTTGATGTATGTAGACATTTTCCCTAGTAAAATGTTGAGGCAATTGTTTTGTTTGTAAGTAAACACTTCTTGTTTTATTTGTATTCATGCATAGTCTTAGTTATTTGTACACAAGAAGGTAAAGTATTCTCAAGGTCAAACACTTATGGATTGGTTTCTTATCGTGTCTATAGAATTAGAGTGTCTACTGTGACAAAAAATTACAAATTTTATAGGTCGGTAACTAAAGTGTAATAATTCTATTAGTTCGGGTAAATTATTTTAGACATTTTCGGAATTTACGTTACCAGTGATTTATGTTTTTTGTGGGAGTCCCAACGAAGTGCCTAGTTTTAGCTGTTATTCGTTCCCGCAAATAGCAACTTTTAATTTCCACTTTTGCCGAATTTTACAAGTGTTGTCTAAATAAAATTTTTGCGGGCCTTAACCGTTGTAGTTTTTAAGTTTTAACGCCGTCATTTCATAGAAACAAGACCAAATTACTGTTCTTGGGAGTAGGTTTTTCCAGGACATACACTGTTTTATATTAAATTGCGTTTTAATGCCGGCGTTTTATAAAATTAGCGCTAATAATATTTGGAAGTCATATTATTTTGTGGACATTATTTGTCATTGTATTTTAAATAATATTTCAACAATGGTAGTTTATAAAGTTGGCACAAATTGTAATTCAGTCATCGATTTTGTTCACGGACATATGCTGAGATTGTATTTATTACAAATAATTAGTTGAATTACTGGTTGTTTTTTGTTGTTAGGTATCGGTATCGACAATCGGGAATCGAAAAATTTGGTATTGACCCACCCAATCGTAAACAAAAATATTAACTTGATCTTCATGAATAGTACAAATATTACTATTTTATCATCTCTGTACTAGTCGTAAATACTTCTTCGTGAATCAATTGTACACTAGTCGATCTGTTTCTCTAGTCGGTCCACTTCAAATGACATTCTGACTATCATTATGCCTACGGTTTTTAATCGACTAGTCACAAAGCAACCAACTAATCGACTACATAAGAGACTAGCCGAATAAACGACTAGTTTAACTAGTCAATTAGCCCATCAAGCGCTATTGATGCGTGAAGCGTGACTTGAAAACATTGAGAACATGGCTGCCTCTGAATAGCATGTTGTTTGCACAGTTTGCTCAGATTTTTTTTTTTTTTTTTGTTAAATCTTTAAACTCATTATTTTTTTATTATTTTTTTTTTTTATTAACTTATTATTATAAACAGAGTTTAATCAAATAAACTTTACATATCTTAACAAATCCTTTAGCATCGACTAAAGACTTATTTCTCTAATAAAATCACATTTCCAGAGTTTGCATTTACAATATGGACTCCTAACTTTTAAACATTAGCTCTTGTTTTAATATAAAGTTTTGTTATTCTTCTTGCCGAGCCAAATCCTAGGGTTTGGTTCTATTGAGGCGGCGAACATCATGAATGTCAGTCAATGTCTTCATGGCTAGACAAGGTCTTGGAAACGTTGATTATGCCTAAGGGCCACCTTCTTTAATTCATCTTTCACAAAGATCATATTTAGATCACGGTGTAAATCACTGGTTCCGGATGTACGATGGAGCTTGAACTATATCTCTGAGACTTTATTTTAAAACTTTCGTATTATATTAATGTTTGTCACCTTCGTGCATCCCCAAATTTAAATGCCGTATGACCATACAGGCGTTAGCACTTGCTTATACAGAGTGAGGCAAAAGTCTGGAAATCTGTTCGTAATTTATCGGTTGATTAATATGGCAGCTTAAAACTTTCAGAAATTGTTATGTGTCAATAAATCTAACTTTTGGTTATAAAAATTAAAATTTACCCCTTTTGTAGGGGTTGCAAGGGGGGCAACTCAAAATTTTAAATAGCAACCCCCATCATGTGGCACATCATTTTTATACTCTCATTATGATGAGAAAAATGGAGTAAAAAATATCTCTTTATGAAGATACAGTCCGAATTGGTGGCTGGTCAAAGTTCAACCAACCAACCATCAACCACATCAAACCAATCTCAAAAAATAAATTAATGTCCCAAGCAGTAACATCCAAAGATGTAAGGAAAATCTAAGAAAATTTGAATGAATCCTTGCCATGTTTCAAAATATAAGAATTAAAATTAAGAATTAAAGAAGTTAAAAGGCATATCTACGATTTTATAAAGTATTTTATAGCAATTAAAATAATTACTTAGTTCAATAAACAAAGAATTGATAATATGTGAATTGCTTACTTATTCCCCTGTAAAACCTCTATGATTAATTTATTACTAAAAGCCCGCACTTGCAGAATGTTTTTCGTCTTAGCATCAACCATTGCAGAAAGATAAAACAAATTCTGCTTTGGGGCAGATGATAACATCTGTGCAGTTTGTGACCTTATGATTTGAATAGAAGTTGACCGGTGGTTGATTGTTGCTAAAATTATTTGAAAGATGGAAATGCTCATGTCACCATCACAGTGCATCTTGGCTTCAGAGAAGTTTGTGCCTGAGGCATTCTGATGTTATTGATTTAAAATGAAAAAGAAGTCAGAAAATCTTGAACATCCTCCAGATTTGTCTCCTGAAGATTATTTTTGGTTTGGGCCCTTGAAAGTTAACGGCCCTCATGCGCAATTAGAAAATGACCCAAAACCTCAGTTTCTTTACTAAGCATCCCAACCCAGTAGGAAATATAATATATCTACAGTGTGCAGAAAACTATGCTGAAAATGGTTAAAGGTATTGTTTGTATTTTTTAAATCCTATTACTTTAAATGAGCAATTCTTGTATCTATCTTTGAATCTGTCGCGGATCTCGAAAACGGCTCTAACGAATTCAAAGAAATTTTGTATTTAGGTGTAGTTTTGATTTTTAACCTTTTCGCTGTGTAAATCGACTACAGTCGATTTGAGATTTTTACCGTTCACTGCGTAAATCGACTTCAGTCCACAACGTTATAAAAACTTTCCCTTTGGCTGTGTAAGTCGATTATAGTCCCAACTGAACAGAAATGATGTTATTTAGCCTCAAGTAGGTGCTGCTCCCTGTTTCTAAGCCAGTGAAACTTTGTAGTATCACGTGTTTTTGTTGACATTTGACGTTCCAACCGGGTGTTTAGTGAAGGTTATATTGTGGTTGTAATGATTTCCATTGCTTTTATGTGTGTGTTTATGATAATATTTAATTATATTTCTAGTATATATTGCACGTGGATATTTGTTTTACATAATTAAAGTTCTGAAGTGATTTAGTGTTGGCTTAAGAGGCCTATTTTCTTATAATGTAAGTAGCCTACTGTATTGGTGATTAATTCTAACCTACTTTATAATGAATGAATATTTAAAATAAAACAAATACTCTTTTTAAACATTTTAAAGTATTCACAATAACAAAATTATTATTACAATGATATTCCATTATAGAAACAAAATTTATTGACATTATTTCAACTTCAAGAAAGTGTAATTTCTGTGTGTTAGCTAGGCTAGAATTATATGTTACTGTATCTTTGCTACGTATTACACAATTAATTATTATGCTTATAAATGTTATCTTATACATGTTTTAATATTAAACTGTTGTAGATTTAATATTTTCATTGTTTTTTATAGTAAATATTATTTAATGTGAGTCCTTAAAAATATTTAACAATTTATTAAATTTCCATGTTTTTAGGGCTTAAATCATGTTTTTCACACATACAAATTTTTTTAAAATGAAAATAGTAGTATATATTAATGCAAGAAATAGTAATAAAGAGATATTTAAGTAAAATAAATCTTAATTAAAAAATCTGGAAATTGGTTGACCGTGCAGGCCAACCCTAGAACTTCCCGCTTAGTTTGAATTTTAAACGCTTAAAAATGAGTTTATTTGTTAAAATACCAAAAAAAGAAAATTTGTGAATTTTTAAACAACGATAACTTTTGAATGCGTCGTTCGATTTTCATTTAAAAAAAAGCATTCTACGCAGTTTTTAAAGCAAAACAAGAAAATGTACAGGTTTATATTCATTGGTTGATAAATCTGGAAGATATGTTAAAAAAATACCAAAAAATACCAAAAAAACAAAAATTTGTGAATTTTTAAACAACGATAACTTTTGAATGCGTCGTCCGATTTTCATTTTCAAAAAAGCATTCTACGCAGTTTTTAAAGCACAAAAAGAAAATGTACAGGTTTATATTGATTGGTTGAGAAATATGGAAGATATGTTAAAAAAATACCAAAAATTACCAAAAAACGAAAATTTGTGAATTTTTAAACAACGATAACTTTTGAATGCGTCGTTCGATTTTCATTTTTAAAAAAGCATTCTACGCAGTTTTTAAAGCACAAAAAGAAAATGTACAGGTTTATATTGATTGGTTGAGAAATCTGGAAGATATGTTAAAAAAATACCAAAAAATACCAAAAATCGAAAATTTGTGAATTTTTAAACAACGATAACTTTTGAATGCGTAGTCCGATTTTCATTTTCAAAAAAGCAGTCGACGCAGTTTTTTAAGCACAAAAAATGTATACATGGTTTTATTAAGATTTTTTCGCACGCTTTAAAGTTATTTTTAAAAAACATAAAAATTTCAAAAAAAAAATGTTATTTTTTTTAATTTCTTCGGATTGGCTCGATGGATTAACTCTCAAATCTAATCGGGTTGAAGTTTTGATACACCCTTTCGAATGACATGTCGTAGAATTCAATCGGTTGATTCGTTTTTGAGAAACTGTACGACAAAAATTTATTTACACACATACATCCACACACACACACACACACACGGTCGGACACCTCGGCGGGAATAGTCAGAATGGCTTCCTGGGACCTCAAAACGTGGAGATTTAATGAAAACTCGATTTTCGAAAATCGGACCGAAATCAATAACTTCCCTTTATTGGTAGCGGGAAGTTAAAAATTTAAAATTTCACTCATAATTGCAAAAGATAGGGAGCTGCTTGGATTTTAATACGCAGCGAAAAGGTTAAGTACACCCATATAGTTGTATTTCATGTAAAAACACAATTTTTTTGAGAAAATCTCATTTAAAAGTTAAAAAATTTTAACATAGGGTCTTATGGGTTGCCATGTTGGCTACAAAATAACAACAAAGTAGTAAATAAAGCTATCAAAACAGCTGTTTATAAACAAGCCAATTTATACTGTTTTAGCTCGTTGGAAATTGAGTGGAATAGAACTGAGATTGAGTATTATCCAAAATCAGCTGTTCATTGGATAGTTTTTAATTACTGTTAAAAAACAAGCTAATTTATACTGTTTTAGCACGTTGGAATTGGAATAAATTGGGCCTGATTTAACAATTTATTTTGTCAAAAAAAAAGTTAAACTTGGCAAAGATGGATAAATTCTAATAGTCAATTTTGTAATATAGGACTGTCTCATTTCTGAAACATAGTATTGAGGTTATGTTAATCTTGCAATAATTTTTATTATATTTAGGAATGGTTTCAAAACTTTAGTTGACAGAAGATAGTAGAACTAGGACTAAAATCGTAATGAAAGCCTCTCCCGTTTCTAAAGCATGAATTTGAGGTTATAATTTATCTTGCAATTACTGTTAATATATTTAAGCCTGGTTTCATCATTTTAGTAGACAGAAGATTAACGAGATTCTCTAGCGAATTTTCCAACTGCGAGCGAAGCGAAGCAGCCATCTGGGGCCGAAGGCCGAGGCGGGGTTGGGACGCAAAGCGTCCAGGGGCAGAGCCCCTAGTTTTGAATAAACACCACTAAAATTATCCAGATAGATCTCCAGAAATAGGTAAAAAATAAAAATGATTTTAAGTTAAAACCATCAAAACTCGTTATAAGTGCCCTTATAAATGTAAGAGTACTGATGAAATAAAAATGACATTTAATAACTTTTTTTATATTTATGACAGCATTTTCTTTCATTTAAAACAAACCACATTAAAATCGAACTGGTAGATCTCCAGAAATATATATCAATAGGGTTTTAACCTAAAAACAAAAATTTTTAAAACAGACAGTCGTCGGTCTCCCCTCAGAAGTAAAAACATTTTAGCTTCATACAGTTAACTTTATTTTCGAGTTATTAAGAAATATTTTTTTAATCAATGTATTAATGTTGTAGTAAGATCTTAAATAATTGTGGAGATGTGACGGAGCCTTAAATAATTGTGGAGATAAGATAGAGCCTTAAATAATTGCGAAGATGCGATAGATCCTTAACACTTATAAGGAAACATGTTTTCCATAACGCTAAAGGAAACATCGGTCATTTTGACCGATTTTGGTAATATTTTTTTTTTTTGTGATAATTGGTTGGGTTATGTTAGTTTACAAGGAATATAATTAATTGTGCAATCATTGTTACGACAAAAAAATTTATTTAAAAAAAATTGGACTATAGTAAGAATTTTAAAATAGTAGATTTTGAAAATAATACCATGAAATGTTACTTTAGTCATTTACCATGATTCGTTGGAAGAGAAAAGAAATCTATAACTTATGTATAAACCTACATTATATATGATGGAAAAAACAACAACAAAAAAAAAACAAAAAATTATTAGGAAATAACGTTGTCGGAGGAACACTTTTCCATACATTTGGAGGGCCAGATTCATTTTTCTTCGATCTTTCAAAGAAATACTTTGGTAGGGATACATTTTCAGCTACCATGTTTCTTATATTTATGTCTTTATTGTGTTCTTCAAGCAAATCGCAGTCTTCATGTGTTGAATCATCTTCACTTTCTTCTTCATTAGGCAGTAAAAAATCGGGGTTGAATCATCAACTATACTGGAATCGTCATCAGATAAATCATCAAGAGTCTCAGAGTCCAACAAATTTCGAATTTGATCACTGAAGTCTGGGTCCTGCATATGTACAGTTCGGCTTGTATTAGGTTTATCCATTTTATACTCAAAAAAACAATAACTATAAACACTAAAAAAGAATAACTAAACGCAATGTTAATAACTACTATATACACAAACTCCTATACTACAATGTCAACCGAAACATGCGGTAAATTTTACCGACGACCAAACTACGGTAAAAGAAACATACGGTATATTTGACCGGCCAGACGATAAAAATATGTCAGCAGCGAATGACACCGTGAACGGAACTAATTGATAAAGTGCTTTAGGTGGTCTAGGAGGGGCGGGGGGAAGGTATACTGGCCGCCAGCCGTCAAGGTCAAACAGTGTAGCCAATATTTGAACGCAAAATTCGCAAAAGGTCAATTTGACCGATGTTTCCTTGTAAGTGTTAAATAATTGCGGAGAGGCGACGGAGCCTTAAATAAATGCGCGAATGCAACTGTGTTTTCAATAATTGTTGAGATACGACATACCCTTCAATATATGCGGAGATGCAATGGAGCCTTAAATAATAGTGGATATGCAACGGAGTCTTACATAGTTGTGGAGATCCGATGAAGCCTTAAATAATTGTGGGTATGCGTTGGAGCCTTAAATAAATGCGGGAATGCAACTGTGTCTTAAATATTTGCGAAGATGCTACGTAGTCTTTGAGGAGATGTGATGGAGCCTCAAATAATTGAGGAGATGCAACAGAGCCTTAAATAGATCTTCAGAAATAGCTATCCATAGGATTTTAACATAAAACCCAAAAAACTTAAAAAGTGCCCTTTTAAATATGCCCATGAAATAAAATTGACATTTCATAATTTTTTTATAATAATGACAACATTATCTGTCATGTAAAACAAACACCACTAAATTCGGAGAGGTAGATCTTCAGAAATAGCTATCCATAGGATTTTAACATAAAACCCCAAAAAACTTTATAAGTGTCCTTTTAAATATGCCCATGAAATAAAATTGACATTTCATAATTTTTTTTATAATAATGACAACATTTTCTGTCATTTTAAACAAACAGCACTAAAATCGGTCCGGTAGATCTTCAGAAAGTGATATCCATATGGTTACCAAACGTTTAAGGGTGTACTGAATTATATAAGTAAGATTATAAAGAAGTAAAGTTTGTTTTTTTGTTTGTATGTAGGGGGTAATCTCTGGAACTATACTGAACCGATTGAAAAAATAGTTTTACTAATAAAAAGCTACACTATCCCTGAGTAACACAGGCTATAATTCATTTTGATAAAAACATTTTTTTTTATTTCAATATTTGTAAATTTAGAAGGAAAAAATTCTTAGGTTAGGCCTAGACTAATAAATCAACACATGTATTTTTACATTTATTACCATAGCAACCAATTGAATAAAATAACAGATAATAGCTGTTTGCTGTAATATTTCCATTAATAGCTAATTTCAAACTTTATATTTCTAAATTTTAGGTTAGGTTTTTATTAAAGTTTAGACCTGAGCCTTAATGGTTCTTTTAACCTTTATTATAACTGCTGTTATAAAATATACGAAATAATTTGATTTTAACATTTAACATTATTTACCATCTTAGCTTTGGGGTTATTATTATTGGTACACTTTTATTATAAAGAAAACATAACATGATTATGTGAATAGAAGGTTCCAACGGGGTTGGCATGCGGAGCACGCAGAGGTTTCCCATAGTGTGTATAAAAATACCTGTTTATATTTGAATCAACTTATTAATATACAGTATTTATTATTGGAGGGCTTTATTTATGAACAGTTATTACCCTATAACAATCTATAATAACAGGTTATTGTACAGATGGGCCAAGACTTCTGTGTGCGCCGCCAGAACTGGTCGGGTTAGGGCGAGGGGGTTGGTGGGGGTACTTTTGTGAAAACATCTATGTCGCACTACTCAACGTGGCACACATGGTATAGTTTTTTGAGCTTTCCTTGCAATAAATCCATAAATATAATACAAAGTATTTTCTGTAAAATAAGAAAATTTTGGTTCATCTAAGCACGATAGTAAATTTAAGTCAATACGATCTTCATTAGTGTTATCATTAGCTTGCTCATAAGCACACGTAAAGCTTACTATTGAGCTTTAGATAACAGGATCAAAGTGCAAGATGTTCGCAATTTCACTATTACACAATTTCTAAACATAAGCTTCCTCAAGGCCCTGTGAAATTGTTTTACATGACTTCATCATAACTCAATAACAAAACTAGCCTCTAGACTCAGGGAAAAGCAGAAATGTAGTAATTAAATTACAAGTGAAAAAACATAGACCAAGACCGGGAGTTGAACCCGGGACCTTCACGTTTCCGTCGTGATGCTCTGCCATCTGAGCTACCCTGATCGTTCCAGATATTGGTCGATGTTATCTCACTTGTACGGTTTTACTGCAATTATTGAATTAACAGATTGAATACCTCACTTGTAATACCTCAGATGTTTTTCACTTGTAATTTAATTAAATATCCCTTGCTGAGGAAGTGTGTAAGCGGAAAAAATAAATAAAATAGAAATGTAGTAATTAATTAGTCTATTTAAAGAATACATTCTAAGAATAATGTAACAAAGTAGTAGATACGCAACATATCCATACCTCTGTGCGGCATCTTTTTAAACCGCACGCTCTCACAAAATCTATTCATTGTATGTACTGTATCGTGGCAGTGGGTAGTATTACAAAAAAAGCTTGGGACAAAAAAATTTATTCAGAATGTTATCTACAACTTTCTTGCTGACAGTTTAAACCTGACCAACAAATAAAAAAAAATCTCGCATACTACTTTTTCCAACTCATAGTGAATCAGAATCAAAAAAATATGGCACAAAAATAATTATACAAAATCCCCGTACAGTTATTTGACTTTTTAATTTATACAGATGGCTTCCCCATTTCATCCTCTGGATGGTATACAATTCAAACGAGAAAAACGATGTATAAAACCTGTAAGTAAATAAAAATATTATACTTGACTTAAAACGATAGTAACATTATTTATTTGTTCTATACTGTTATTAATACTATAAACACCAATAGTGCTCAGAATAGAACTAGGCCTACCTATTTAATTATTAAACATAACATTTGACGTGTAAACACGAAACGCAAAGTAATATGGGAAATTAAGCATCGTATTCTCGAATAGAGCAACAAGAAATGTTTTTAAAGCAGGTAGTAGTAGCAAGCCCGCGCGCACAGAAGTCTTGGTCCATCTGTACAACAGAGGTTACTCTATAACTCTAAAACAATCATGAGGAATAAACTTAATTTCGAGTGCTAACATTTTTCCATGAAATGCTTCTTTTACAAGTACAT
>JAGFPH010000299.1:33546-44880 GCA_018207615.1 Philaenus spumarius | reverse complement strand
TATTCAGAACTCAACATGTTCTGAGTATTTCACCCATTAAAAATCATCCAATTTCAAAAACATGTACCATTGGAAAGGAAATGGTTTAAACTTTAATTTTTGTATTTACAAATATGTCCTAAAACATATTTACATATGTAAATCTGTAGTTGTCTAAATCAGCTGATGCCGAGCGAGAAAGCACAAGGAAATTACTCAAATTCATCACTTTTGAAAGCACACTTAACTTTTTTCAGACTTATTTTGAGAAATATATAGTGACGGCATTGGATTCCTCTAGATTTCAGTGTTCTAGCACTGCCTTCAAATCTTTCATCACGCTAAATGTTTCTTAGACACGATTTTTTTCTTAAACCATTGCAATTGGAGAGTTTTCAACTAATGAGAAAGTTTATTTTGCAATCGATATATCTATAAAATGATATTTATATCGTTTTGACGAAAAACACAGAAGTTTCTTTTAGTGTTTCGTTAAATTGATTTAGATTTTGTATGTTGGTTATGCTTTCCTCGTTAAAACCATGTTCTGAGACCATCTCACATTCCAGTATGCCATTGTCCAAGAGTTCACTGTATATTGATAAATATATAGGCCTATTGAAGAGTTTTTGAAATTGATATATATTTTTAAACACTTCTATTTAGAAATGAATTACAAAATTTTTGTGTATTATTAATAAAATTACAAAAATGTACTATTTTTATGTAAACATAAAGTTAGATTTTTTGCTTCCATTACTGAACTTATTGAGCTTCCTGAGCTAAAAACTTTTTACATCAAACAACTTTTTAGTTGCATATATGAATGCTTTGGACCTTTTTCTACAAAAAAGCAAATTAGCTTTCAACAATTTTAACCTGATATAATTACTATATTTGGAGAATTTTTTTTAAAATCTTGCAAAATGCACCAAAATGGCCTGCTATTCTGGTGACATTGCATGGATACTTCTAGGGCTAACAAATGTATTCCTCTCAATATGCTCACTGCCTACTCCAAACACACAGTAAGCACTGAGTAAACATTAATTACAACTCCTATAATGTATATGTGCTATAAGATTTAAAACTTTTAAACTAAAATTAATTTTCATAAATATGGAACAAAATTTACACGGTTCGGGAGGCATTGAGGCTGCAGGAAAAAATTCACAAAACGTAATCAAAAAAATATTATTTTAGGGAAAAATAGAAAAAATATTAATGGGAACAAAGGTCAGCCTAATCGGTTTGTTTACTATATATATATACACACACACAAAAGTGTGTTGTCTGCGTTCTGCTGCAAGTCGGGCAGAGTTTCTATTTAATCTTCACCGCAGAAAATATTGTAAGGCCGAGCCGCCAATGGAAGGTAGTTTCCTAGTTCTTAACTAGCTACAAACAGCAGGCCAAAAAGCTGGTGTTCTAATACTTTCGGGTGTTTAGATATTAATCATTACTACGGTACCGGTTTGCAAATTTTGTTATTAACAGACAGAAGCTGCAAGAATGTTTAACAATTTTTATTAGTCATACACATTACCAACACAAGAGGGAGCCACGGTGGCTGTGGTTGTTAAAGCGTCATTGCTTTATCAATCGTCATGGCAACCATCAATGAAAAGGTTCCGGGTTCAATTCCCATTGACCCCGAATAATTTTCTAAATGGTTTCTTAACAGACATCGTTGGCTGTGGTTCGGATTCCACGTAAAACTGTAGGTCCCGTCTTCATTAGCCTTAAGTGCAAAACAGTAGAGCCTTAAACAGCCTTAAACACCAAAAAAAAAAAAAAAAAGTAGAGGCTTCTTAAGCTAATGTTACAATATTAGCTAGCCTATATATGAATGTGGAAAATATCGAAAAGTGTAATTTGTGACATGTTTAGAGAAAAAATGTTCATTCTCGGGGGAAATTTTGTGTGCTAAAACATTTTCTGCACCCCTGCTTTACTCTTCCAGCAAGTTGAATGTCCTGACAGTTTGTGCATGTTTTTCAAGTGAATTTTTAATATTGTTACGACTAGTGTTCAATGGCAAGTAGGTTAGAATGGCTACCAAACAGAAACATACAAAGTATAGCCTGTATGAAATATAAGCTTAATGACTTGAAATGCTTAAAAAAGTGCAATGAAATAGACAATTGAGTTCAGGGTGGAAAGGCCACAATAATTTACTAGGTAAAACTGTGCAAAGCTCAAGTTCTGCAAATAAAGCAAATGAAAAAATTTAATATATAAATCCTGAAGATTTGAAAAGCTTGAATAAATTACTAGGTACTGCATTATAGGTCTAATGTTATATATTGTTTAAGTTCAGTATGCTAGTTATAGAGTTAAGAGTTATGAACATGAAATTTAGTAAAGTAAAAACAGATGTTTTGTTCATTACATAGTGTTATATATTCATACGCTACTAAACTCTTTAAATACAAGGAAAAAATGTGTTCAGATTGGCAAGACTCCACTGTATTTATTACATATTTTCTAATTTTCTGAAAATATATTTATTAGTTCTACATAATTATAAAATATAATAAACGGTACCAGAAACTGGCACATACTTTCTCACAAACATATTTTTAAATTATTAAACAGATTCTCTGTGGCTTCATAATTGTATTAAAGTAGGAGAGTAGGCCTTAACTAATAAGATATTATTATTATTATTAGCTAAGAGAAAACTATTCGATTGATTTCTAACAAATTTACACCAAACATGTCAATTAGGCCTGTATAGATGCAGAAAAAAAAGTTTAAAATTTTTTGAAAAACGACCCCCTTTTACGCCAAAAAAATCAGTTATTGTTATTAGCTAAACGAGAATTTTTATAAGGTAGGGTTTTTTGCAAATGGTAGGGTATATTAAGAGCTACAAAGCCAAATTGTATCAAAATCGTTAGAGCCGTTTTTTATAGAAAATAATAACTGATTTTTTGGGAGTTTTTTGGATAAAAAAGGGGCTGTTTTTCAAAAAATTTCAAAACCTTTTTTCGTGCATCTATACAGACCTAATTGACATGTTAAGTGCAAATTTGATCGAATAGTTTTGTCTCTAGCTTTGTATACATGCAGACAGACAGACATACATAGACATTTTGTAAAAAACCACTTTTTTGGACTCAGGGATCCCAAAACGGATATTTCCACAAAAATCTCAACATCGATTTTTTTGCGACCACTATACTTTCTCTATACTATAGAATAGTGAGAAAGTAAAATGATGGTAACAAAGGGAAATGAAAATTCCACTTAATAAAGTGCAGTAGGCCTAAGTTACTTACAAAATATATTTCTCCAAAAGGTGTTTAGGATTACCAGCTCAATTTTGTTGTTTTCAACTGCTGAACAATCTGGACTTGCAAAGCAAACAAGCCTGGAGATAATTTGTGTAAATTTATCTCACAGACAAACTGCAACTGTAAAAGAAAGACAATAACATTAGTTAATATTTATATATTCTTATTGTTACAATTGCTTGGTAGTAAATGCAATGGAACATATATTGCCTACTAACTTTTACAAGTATTGCCTATCTAGTAAGAACACTAAACTTATTGGTTTTGTTGACAAGAGGGTAGAATTTCCTAGTTTCCACAATAATTTAGTGGCACACATTTTAATCTAAGTTTTATTGACTTACAAAATAAGACTACTTGAATCCCTTCCTTTAAATTGTGAATTAAATTCAAACGATGAAAACCCAAATTAGGCCTACTCTAAGATTAATTAGCTAGGACTAAAAATACAAATTAGACCTACATTTTATGTTACTTATATAAATGATTTCACAAGGAGATATCTGGTTGGATTTCTATTGTGTTGTTTGTTGACATCTGTATTTTCCACATAGGCTACTTTTGAAAACTATTGAGATTTTTTAACTAGGACAAGATCGTTAGTCAGGAGGTCTAAATTAAAAATACAGGCATTACTCACATGATAACAATCACTGCATAGTGTCTACACTTAAACAAAAACCTAACCCAAAAGTTAGAAATACAAATATTTGTTTCAAAGTTTGTAATCAGTTGTTAAGGGAATATTAGAGCAATCAGCTGATTACTGTACCAACACTAAACATATTTAATTATTATTTGGTATATGGCACTCCCATTGCCGTAAGATATTTTAGTATAGTGTGTGTTGTTTTTACGTCAACAGATGGCGTTGTTCACAAAAACCTAACTTAACAGTTAGAAATATAAATAACTAGCTGACCCGTGCGAATATTTCGCAAATTCAGAGTAGGCCTACATTTACCTGATTTAACAGGTTGATTAAATTCAGTTAATGTTTATTTATTTACATTGGTTTATAAATATCAGTTTTCCTATACAATCTTACAGTGTAAACAATCTAACTAACAGCTGTCATGCTAGTTAAACAGATGGTTAATAGATGATGGTGCCTTTCATTAGGAACATACAAAGTAGCCTATAGTATAAACGGTTTTTAATCAATTTTTGTTATTAATACATGAATTTTAAGCTGTTTGTATATTTTTCCGGTGAAGCGGTTAAGGAAAGCTTTAAAATGATGCCTCATTCATGTAATTTGATGATGTATTAAGGAAGTTATGGCGTACCGACAAAAAAATGGCCTTGAGAAATAATATATGCGATTGTTTTAAGTTTGAAATCAGCTGATAATGGAAAATTATAGCAAACAATTAATTACTGTTAATATCATATTCAATAAAAATATTTAATGCGCTCACATTTTTTCTAAATATTTAGTATATTTTTTGTTGATTTTATGTTCAATAGATGCTGCTATTTTCAAAAAGTACCTGTATAAAACATGCTTGTATTCAAATGTAATGTAGTGTTAAAATTTCAAAGTAATCGGTGAAGAACTTTCGAAGATTTGTGATTTTGAGATCAAACATTTACATTTTTATTTTATAAAAAACTGTTTAAAATGCAATCACCTTATTTTTTTACCACGGTGCAATCCCTTGCTCTTCCTGTTGTTGAATTGTCAACACCACAATACAACACAAACAACAACACAAAAACATATAAAAAAGGTTACCGATTCAACACAGTCGTCAAAGTCACAAAAAACACTGAACACAAGAAGAACATAAAAATTGCTCAAATTGTCTTATGTTTTGCAAAGACTGTTTACACTTTGCTTCTTCAGAAACCGATATAATATTACGTGTCTTCTGGTGGACGGAGGCCTGCTAGACGCTTACTACGTTGTAATGTCACTAACAAATCTCATGTCTTATCAGTTGTGCTAACATTGTGGACCTGAACCGCTGGGGAGAAGGGGGTTAATCAACCTGCCACTATGAATTTTTCCCTCTATTTCATTTTTTATTAAAGGGATATAAACATGGGGAAATGAGACACTGGGTTGTGAAAAACAATTAGTATCAATCGACATGCATGCTGCTTCGATTAAATTTCCTTTTTTCCAGTTTGTTTCTTTATGAATAATACTGGCAGCTTCCCAATGTATAGTATGTCCTGACTTCGACTGATGTTCACATATATCTTGGAGTAGTTAATGTCCTTTTTTGTCACGTGACACCAATGTTCTTGCACGGTTATATTCACCGGTCTTGAAGTTTGACCAAAATAATTTTATAAACAACGTCCTTCTCAATAAACTTAGGCCTACAATGAGGTTTTACCCTGGTCAAAAGGATCCGCAACGTGTGTCCCGATTTAAAAACAGTCCTAATGTTAAATTTTGAGTTGATTCTCCATATTTTCTCTGATAAGTCCCTTATATAAGGAATGGATACTGTAGCAATAGGGTTTTCCCTAGTATCGCTGTCAATAGATTTTTTAGTTTAAGTTTTTTGTATGAATTTATGTATACAACTCATGGGATATCCATTATCCCAGAGTTCATCAGAAATCCGCTCTATCTCCTTGCCTCTCTAAAAATCATTCGCTGGAACCCTCCTAGCCCTCCAAAACAAGCCCTGTGCAAGACCAAGCTTAACGTGTTCCGGATGATGTGAATTATAATGCAAGTACTTTCCAGTATTCGTCGGTTTTCTATATACTGAAGTAACAATCCCGATATCCGACTTCTGAACCAAAACATCTAGAAAGGGAACATCCATCTTTCTCTAGTTATACGGTGAATTGTATCGACGTTCTCAAACTGTTATGTGTTCCAAAAATCCACTTACATTTTGTATTCCTTTTTCCCAAACACAAAAAACATCTTCAACATACCTTAACCATACCATTGGAGTAACTAAATAATCTTTAAGCTCCATGTCTTCGAAAAACTCCATGTAAATGTTACTTAAGGCAGGGCTAAGTACACCTCCCATAGGTAGGCCCGAAATCTGATCATCCTTAAGTAAAAAGCTATTGTTAACACACACATGCAGAAGTTCCACAATAGCACCGACTGGTAAACAGGTTCTGAGATTAAGGGATTGATCATTCTCGAGTTTCTCTTTAACGAGCTTAAAACTTCCATGAACAGGGACATTGGTAAATAAACTAGTGACGTCATAGCTTACCATTTCAAATTCTCTTTCAAGAGATAGGTTGGATATCTCCTCTATAAAAAGATCCGTATTTTTAACAAACGTTTCAGACAACGGGGATATGATAGGAAGTAAATGTATTTTGAAAGTTCATAACAGGGTGAGCCAATCGAACTAACAATAGGTCTAAGGGGAATGTTGTCTTTATGTATCTTTGGTAAACCATACAAGTGAGGAGGCTTTGAGTATTGTGAACTAAACAAATAAAACGTAGGCTTTGAAAAATGTTGTTTATTTTTCTTGAGAACGGTTTTGGCCTTGTTCTGAATAATAACAGTAGGATTTTTTTTAATTAAAGTAGGCCTATATATATTCTCCCTCAGAAAGCAAATCATTAAGTTTGTTGGTATAAATTATTTTGTCTAGTACAACGGTAGCTCTGCCCTTATTTGCTAGAAGAATGACAATAGAGTCGTCCCTTCTTAGGTCAGATAATGCTTTGAATTCAAGCCTGTTCAGATTACAATTTGTCTTAAATGGTCTTGATAACATAGCCTACTCCTAATCTGAAGAAGCGAACTGTTAACAGTCTTCGCGAAACGTAAGACAATTTGTGCAATTCTTATGTTCTTCTTGTGTTCAGTGTTTTTTGTAACTTTAACGACCGTGTTGAATCGGTAACCTCTTTTTATGTGTTTTTGTTTGTTGTGGTGTTGACAATTCAACAACAGGAATAGCAAAGGATTGCACCGTGGTCAAAAAATAAGGTGGGTGTAGCCTATTAAACAGTTTTTTATAAAATAAATATCACCTCGCGTAAAAAGTATACGGTAATGTTCTTTAGAACAAAAATAATTTTATTTGCATAGATAACACAGCATTTGTAGGCCTACATTGAAAAATTAAGTAAAAAAATGAGTGTAAGTTTACAATACACCTCCTTGTTGATATCATTGCGGACAACATTTTTTTTAGGAGTAGTCTACCAACCTAAACTCATTCTCATTGTTTTAAGGTTAAATTTTGAGTCTAAAAGGAAAACATTGTATACCACACTAATTAAATAATATAGGTAACTTAACTTATCAAAAACTAACAAAAGGAAGAAAATTTTAATAAATATTTGAAAAGAATCCAAGAAAAGCACATCACACCAATTTGATCGGCCATATTGCAATAACAGCATACAAAATGAACGAATGACTCCAGCGATATAAAATGTACAAATTAAAGTTGGTATTGCAGAATTACCTATATACATTTTAAATATGTATTTTATATAGGCCTACCAGTTGAATATATTTCTGACAATATAGCATGGTAAAAAACAAAAATGGATGTACAGTACATCACAAAAAGGAGGGTTTAAGTTAGTTTGAGGTAGATATTATATAGGCCTTCAAACAATTTTATTTATTAGCCTAGGCTATATCCTGTGAATATAGCCTATCTGTAAGAAGTTAGCATAACGTTCATGTTTGAAATATAAATATCTTAACTTAAAACTTAATACACTTACAAGATTCCTCATTTTTACAAATAAATTAGGAAAATGTTTTGTGAACTTTTATAATAACAATATTACTGTACCTAATTTTTTTAAATAGGTGGGCCTACTATCAGCTGAAAACAAGTTTCTTTAGGAAAGCAAGTATGGAAGTGCCCCCTAACTTATGTATATGTTTACAAACTGGAAACATAATAGCCTAATGTGAATGGAGAGTGTAAGTCAGTAAAAATCTACTTTTATTTTTCAAAGGTTTTTATATTTATATTATTTAATTTGAGGGTGAGTTTAAGAAACAATATTAAAGAAATTCAAAATAAATATATTAGACACTGACATCTCTGCTGCAGTACATATGGCATGGAGGCGTATTGTAAACTTCAAACCATACATGACACAAAAAAGGAAGTTAGGCTATATCCACAATAAAGACGAAGCACTGGTTAAGTTTCAAATGTAACCATAACAATAATATAAGAAGAAAATAATTGATTTTTATTAATTTAAGCAGTAACGGCTACAATTCTACAAAACAATTTGATCCATAGCCTACTTCTACAAAGGTAATTTAAACAAAAAGCTATCAATAATTATTTGAATTGATAGGGGTGCCTAGGTAATCAATTAAATAGCCTAAGCAACCCTCTGAAAACATGGGAGACGTTTTCCTAACCTATAACTAATTTTGGTTTAAACGTTTGACAACTTTTCTACACTAATGTCTTTTCTAAAATGCAACCGCAAAACGTAATAAAGCTAACAATAATAATAAAATACAAACGAATTGGTTTAATTATTATTTCTAGTAAGAGAACAACTTGTTTTTCTTACGATTCAACAGGTTTCTTCCAAACAAGCAAAGATTAATAAGAAATAGCATTTTAACCTCCAAGACAACTAGAATAAAACATTAATTTACCTGAAAATAAATAAGTTCTTGTAATGAAACAAAATCACAAACAAATAAAAGTTTGTTTAATACATTTAAAATAACTTTAAACACAACTTAACTTACAAGAAACTTTTAACACCATCTTATTTTGTTTGCAATGCAATTGCAAGTACACAGGTTAGCCAACATGGCCAACATCAACATTATCATTCGCCTTTGCTAACTTACAAAAACAACTTTGATGCTGAATTTAATATTATTTCAGTTTACTCTAACATGAGATGCGAAAATGAAAAGGGATCATTTTGTCGTGTTGAAAAATGTTACGTAGAGGCAAAAAACAAAATCATGGCTAATTTTTGTATTATGTATTACTAACGTCTTTCCATCCTGAAAAATATGTTAATTAAAAACGGTAAAATTAAGCTTTTAAAAGTGTTAAAATTAATTTTTTATTTTGAAGGTCTGCCATTGCTTGTAAAAGGTACCAAATAAATGTCGTTATGGAGTTATAACATAGGAGCGCAATTCGTCATTCCGTACCAGCCTACCAGAGATAATAATTTTCAGGTTCAGTACCGTACCTGAAACAATTTACAGTGACTTGATCTATCTAGTCACTGTAGAAACAATCGGAAATTCCTGAATTCTAGCGGTATTTTAAGGAACTACAATTAGTTTTGATATGAAATAGAACATTCAAATAGTTAAATTTTAATGATTTATACACACAGTCTAATTCATGTAACCAAATTGGATGGCGGTCGAAAAAAAACGGGTGACAAAAATAAAATATTAGTTATTCTGGTAAGGGTTAATAAAGCTTGTCTTCACTAAAAATATACCTTTCCCGAAATTTTGTACCTTTTCTATTACAAAAGAAGAGCATGAATTTCACCTTCAAATGGTATTTTTTCTTTAATCCTGCTTTTCTCAAAACTCCTGTTTTCCAAAGTTATTTCAGATAGCAATAACTCAGCCAAATTTTAAGATACTTACTTTGATTGTTTAGAAAATGTTATTCTTACAGAACTAGAAAGTAAGTTCATTAGCTAAATTTTTGAAAAATCGGACAAATGGGCCCTTTCTATTTTCCGCATCACAATATTTTAATAAGCTTTTTAGGACATGTATTTGAAAAACAAAAAGTTGTTAAACACAAGGACCTATTACTAGCCGAGATAGGAGGCAGGCGGCAAATTGAAAGGGAAATGTAAAAATATTTATTTATGTTAAAGAAATATTTTGTACACAAACCAAGATATATAAGACTAAGAGAAAAATATAGCCTGAGTCAATGAAGTTAAAAGATCCTATTTGAATTATTTTTTAATATATGCTATTTTCATTTATTCAAATACAGTAGGCTAATTAGAAACATTCCAGCGCTGGAGCTCTCAAATATTTATATAGTTTATAAGAGATTTTACTTCCCAACGTAATAAATATAAATTCCACTAATTCATCGAATAAATTTAATTTTTACACATTCATCTCTAACTAATTAAATATTGAAGGTAAACAACTCATGTTTAATTAAAATGTGTTAAACTGTCAAAAAATTCATTAACTTATACAATAGATTTTACTTCTTATAACTTCCCATGAATCTAGAGAGCTGACATTTTACCATTCCTTTCTTAAGTAATACTGTAAATACGAAGAAAAAAGTACCCACATTTCGATTAGTTATGTCCAAGTCGTGAAAATGGGAACGGTAATTACCTCTCCCCTCTTCAGAATTATAATATATATGAACCGTTTTGCCACATATTCTTACGTGATATAAAAGAAACGTAAACCATTTGCATTTCAATTACCTATGGGGCTAAGGCTGAGGTTTAATAGGGTATTTAAAAATGTTGAAATATAGACTACTTTTTAACTTTTTTTCTGACCACTTAAAAAATATATAAACTGTAGAAAATCTTACCTCAGCAATCTCAATTTTGATTGCAATTTCAAATTAATTGAGATTACTATATGAGTTTCCAAAATATAAATGTAGGCCTACTATAGGTTACCATAGAGTTTAAAAAAGTGAACTAGATTTCATCTGAATTTAAAAAAAATATAATTTAAAAAATTAAATACAAAGTTTAGATTGAAAAAACAAACATGTTCACCAACAATCTTTTATTCCATTCTATAATATTAGTAGCCTTACTGGATAGTTAATGACAATACTTCAAATTACCTTAAGGTGAATTCCGTTAACTATCCTTGGTTTAATGTGGTTAGTATATCTCTTTTCTTACTCACATTACGCGTTTCGACTTATGTTTTTATTATGTTTCAATTATGTTTTTATATTTCATTACAATTTGAAAAATAATTTCCTTTTCAGTTTCAGTGAAGTTTTTCCCTTAAACTCTCTTGGGTTTATTTTCCATTTTAAGTACAACCAGAATAAATTGACACAAAAATAACAACAAGAGGAAGTAAACAAATAGACTAACTTCAAAAGCAAGACTACAGGAAATCATATGT
>JAGFPH010000299.1:0-28546 GCA_018207615.1 Philaenus spumarius | reverse complement strand
TAATAATTTTATGAAAAGGTCTCTGTACTTATTTCTACCCAGTTCTTTGGAGTACGTCACATGCCAAGCTAAAATTTGATCTGTAAGAAGGATCTGGTGGAGCCCCCAAAATTTTCAGTGACTTTACAAAACCTTACATAACTTCACAGTAGTCTTAATTAAAATACAAAACCTTACATGATAAAGAGTCACCCATTCACAAGTCTTACATGGTGGAGCGCTAAATTTACAAGAATATATATGTAGTAGAGATAATTACAGAGATACAAAATGAGCTGTGTATAGAATAAGTATTGAAAAATAAATATAATTTAAAGATCTGGTATATGATTTCGTCTGATTAAGTAATGATATATAATTATAAATAAGTAAGAAAAGCCAAATTTAGCAAGCATAACATTTAAGCATACAAAGAGGGAATAAGATACATAGGAATAAATAAATATACAACCACCAATTGCAAAAACTAAAAACAATGGACAAGAAAGAAAAAACACCCTTAATTCAACCCTCACAATACAATGGTTTACCCACTGAAGACATACAAACATTTATATTTCAATATGAGGTAGCATCAAGAGCAAACGGTTGGACACCAAAAACACAAATAAACTTATTACCTACATATCTTGAAAAATCAGCATTAAATTGGTATCAGAACTTTATACAAACAAATCAAGGGGAGGAAATAACGTGGGAAAACGCAAAGAAACAATTATTAAATATTTTTACACCAGTGGCACAGAGCCAAAAACTACAAATTTTGTTAGCAAATAAAACTCAAACAGAGTCAGAAACATCCATAAACTTTTATTTACAAATACAGGCTATTTGCATAAAAATGAATCCCAATTTAGAAGATACACAAATAATATCTTATGTAATACAAGGTTTAAGACCGGAAATTTTCGAACGCATTATAACAATGGAAAATAAAACACTCGACCAACTACAAGAAAACTTAAGAAAAATTGAATACCAAAAATTTCAACAAACCCTAAATAAACAGAAACATTTAAGAATTATGGAAAACACAAAAAACAGAAGTAACACACATTTTGAAACCATAAACACAATGTCAAGTAAGCTAGAAGAACTCACGGACATCATATACACATTAGGGGTAAACATAAGTCAAAGAGACCAAAAACCAACCACATTTCAACAACGTTATCAAAATGAAACATCCCGATATAACAACAGCAGGCAATTTAACAACAGACATACAAAAACAAGACCAGGATTCATAAACCACTATCAACTTTATAATGTCCAACACAGGAAAAGACAAATGCGCTCAATTAGCAATGAAAATAATCACCATACAGACAAATATTTCTTACGACTGTATAATTGTAACATATGTAAAATGGACAATCACTCAAACAGCGAATGCGCTTTCAATTTAAAAAGAAAACCCCATCCACTATACATGAAAAATCAAAATAGGCCTTATGCCAATGTAAATCAACAATTTCACTCTAATTGTAAAAGCCACACAATTCAACAATGTTATGCCAACGTAAATTCCAAATTAACATTCAACCAAAAACGGGATAAATGGGGGACTAGAAGAGAAAATAGCCATACAACTCCAAAACACACGAGCAAAACTAACGCCAATTTTCAAAAAACAAACATAGGAAATACACAAAAAACCAATTTGCATTTACATACACAAGACAACAAAAAGGTCAGTGACAGAAGACAGTATTCCGTTTCATTAAGAAAGCAGAAGTACACACAAACGACCTGTAATTTACATGACGCAAGCAAAATGCCACTAACTTCAGTCAACGTTGGAACACAATACTTGCCTCAAGATATTAACGTAACGGAGATCGCCATAGACCGTCAGTGCGAGAAACACAATGGCGTAAACGCGATTGAATTACAGCAATCCGTGCAAAAACAAAGTGCTCTAGATTTATACAGTATATTTCATAAACAATATTTACACCAAAATGGTGTACCTAAAGCTAGGAAATCGGAAAATGATGTAACATGGGATGTATATAATACCCTATTTTTAAACAAATCTGAAAATTCAAGAGTTTGCACAATAGATATAACATTTGACACATTAGATGAACAAAACATTGAATCAATCATAGACTCAGGTGCCAATGTATCCATATGTAATTATGATCTAGTAAAAAAAAAACCACTAACATGTCAAACTAATACAATAATAAAATCTGCCACAAACAATAATCTAAAGATCCATGGAGAGATAACATTACCATTTAAAATAAATAATATAAATTTCACAAATAAATTTTATGTTGCATCAGGAATAAATGCAAAAATTATACTAGGCAATAACTTTCTACTAGCAAATCAAGCGAAGATAGACTACTGTACCAAAAAAATAACCCTAAAAGCAAATAACAAAGAATGTATAATAGAGATGAATGAATCGTGGTTAGAAAATTTAAAAAATATACGTTTAATAATAAATCACAACATAATAAGCAACCCAGAAATAAGAACTAATGAACACATTAAAATTGCATCGGGCCAGAGTTTATGTATACAAACGATAGAAAATTATAATGAGCACATGGACTTTGAAACAGACAGACACTTAAGGGAGCAAAAACAAATTCATGCCTATATATCAAATCAAGACAATCAATACTATGTTCATATATACAATGCGTCAAAAAGACCGCAAACACTGCTTCCTAGAACATTTATAGGCCATCTAAATAAAAATAAAGAGGAACCACAAATTTATGAAAACTATAACAAAAAAATCACACCCGCACCGCCTACACTACAGGAAAACTCAAATAAAGAACAAATTTATGATAAAAATGGAGTGCAATTTCAAATTAGTGAAAATTTAACCGAGACACAACACAGACAAGTTACAGAAATAATAAAAAAACATAAACATTATTTTTTATATCACAACAGAGGTCAGGGACCTAACACCAGCCAACATAAAACAAGTAAAAATACAGACTATCCCAGGAAATTCAGGGGTAATCGTACCACCCTACAGACAAAGCAATCAGGAAAGAGAAATATTAAACCAAGAATTAGACAACTTAGTTAAGGCAGGAATTTTAGAAGAATGCCCAAATTTTTCAGAATATGCGTCACCAGCATTTATAGTTAAAAATCAGGATAATACTCACAGGCTAGTAGCAGATTTTAGGAAAGTTAATGAACAAATAAAAAACGAAAATTTCCCCATACCAAGTTTGCAACTAATGTTCAGTTGCTTAACTAACTCACAATACTTTACAAAACTAGATTTGAAAAATGCCTTCTTCCAATTACAAGTTCATGAAGAAAGTAAACCACTGTTAACGATTAGAACACAAGACAGAATGCTACGATTTACCAGACTCCCTCAGGGACTGAAGGTTTCAACTGGAATATTCCAGAAAAATCTAAACAAAATTTTGGCAAAACACCTATTTTCAAAGAGCCTTTCTTATTTGGATGATACGATCGTTTTTGCACCAACATTTGAAGATAAACTAATTAACCTAGAAGCCGTTTTAAATGAATTAGACATAGCAAATTTAAAATTAAACACAAAAAAATGTAAATTTTTCTATAAAGAAATTGAAATATTAGGTCACAAGGTCTCAACTGAAGGGATTGAGCCTTTACAATCAAACATACAACCAATATTAAACTTTACACAACCAAAAACATTACGAAATATAAGGGCCTTCCTAGGAGTTTCAGGTTTCTTCAGAAAATTTATAAAAGACTACGCAAAAATTACACACCCTTTAACAGAACTTCTCAAAAACCAACAAGAAAAAAACTCTAAAATAATTTGGACAGAAAATTGTAACAAAGCTTTTGAAGAAATAAAAACAATATTAACCAATCCGCCATTGCTATCACATTTCAAAGAGGACAGAAACACGCGAGTTTACACAGATGTGTCAAACATAGGAATAGGAGCTGTACTAACACAAATAGACCCAAATAATAACCAAGAGTTTCCAATCGCTTACCTCTCTAGAAAATTAAAACCTCATGAAACGAGATATTCGACAGTAGAAAAGGAAATGCTAGGACTTGTATATGCCATAGAATACTGGAGAGAATATTTATTAGGAAGAAAAATCACATGTTTTACAGATAACTCTGCACTACAATATTTTCAGACTTTTAAAAATCCGTCAAATAGATTAGGCCGGCTGGCAACCAAACTTGTAGATTACGACTTAGATATAAGATACAAAAAAGGAAAAACAATGGGTTTACCAGATTTCTTATCAAGACAAGAAGCAGAAGAAGAAATCCCACAAAACTTTGAAGATGTATTTCTAATAAACGCTGACACACAAAACTTAGAATTAAAACAATCACAAGATCCATATTTGAAACAAATTAAGCTTGCACTTTTAAACGTAGATAGGAGTAACAAAAAAATTAATAGAGCATCCAGACATTACATTATAGAAGACCAAATTATGTATTACAAGCAGTTCAATGGGGAAGAAACAACCAAACTTTTAGCAATACCAAACGAACTCAAACAGGAAATTTTGAGACAAGCACATGACAGTCCTTTAACAGGTGGACATTTTTCATACTTTAAAACAATAGCAAAGATAAGAGATAGATACCACTGGCCAAATTTAAATAAAGACGTACAAGATTATACAAAGTCTTGTGAGACCTGCCAAAAGCGAAAAATCCCAACTAGAAAGCCATACGGGCTACTAAAACCAATATTAGCAACACATAGGCCCATGGACAGAATAATAATAGATTTCATAGGCCCAATTACTTCATCTTATGCTTACAAATATATATTAACATGTACGGATGTATCCACGAATTATGCTTGGGCATTTAAATGCAAAACAGCAGATGCCAAAAACGTAGCTGAAAATTTAATAAAATTGATACTGACACATGGAAAAATGAGAATACTACAATCAGATAGGGATACACATTTTAACAATGAAATAATCAAACACTTAACAACTACACTAGGGATAAACCAAATTTTCAGTAGCGCATATTCACCACAAACACAGGGATTAACAGAAAAATTCAATGGCACACTCGCCAATATGTTATCACATTACGTACACGAAAAACCAAATTCATGGTCAAAATATATAGACAAAATTGTATACTGTTACAACTCAACGAAACAAACAAGCACCGGTTTCATGCCAAATAAACTTATGTTCGCTTTTGAACCAAACGACCCCATGGAGATCATTCAAATACAAGAAAACCAAAATTACGACATCCAACAACATCTAAAACAAATTCAAGAAATTACAAAAACTTTACCCAAAATAATACAAAAAGCCCAAGAAACACAAAAATTTTATTACGATAAGAAGAGAACCGACTTCGAATTCCAACAAGGGGATGAAGTCTTAATAAGACGCGAGTTCCACGGCAAAACACCCACAAAATTTGATATGAAGTATACGGGGCCATATACAATTATTAAAAAAATAAATGAATTAACATACCAGGTAGAGATATTAAGATATGGAAGACTCCAAAATGAACCAATACACATTTCCAGAATGAAAATGTATCATAGAAGGTCATAAGAACAAAAATATGTCATGTGTAAATTTAAGTGTCACAAGTAGATAATAACTCGAGATCTGTCTATATTTAATATTGTAGAGAATAGAAATAAGTTACATGTACTAGCTTTAAGAATTGTACTAATTAAGAATATTCAAGTCACTATCATGCATTGTATTGTAAACAAAAACATTTTTTAAACTAAAGCCTTGTTCACACATAGTAAACGTTTAAAAAAATAAAAGCTATTCAATAGTACACATTTCAAATTAAATAAGTAAAACCAATAACTATTAAATCTTAAATAACATCGCTTTCAAAAGTAAACAATAACTTCGAGATCTGATCTATAAAAAAAAACTTTTGTAAACATTTAAAGAGACCTAGGCTAAGTAGGCGTATATTAAGGACAATGACTGAACAGTAAGGAGTGCAAGTAAACATTCAGACATAGTAGCAATTCTCAAGTGACGTCCTTGGGGAACTAGCCTACATATTCCAACAACAGCGCTTCATAGTACTTCGTTATCTGAGAATTAGGCCCTAATCAAGCTAACATTTCATTTTGCGAAAGTAACTAGAACTTTACACATTGCCAAGAAATAACCTACACAAACAATAATCCGACCTACTAGCATTAGGCCTAATATCTACTACAAACTTATGCTGACGACAACAAAACCTAGCGCAGCTGTATCTGGACTAAGACATTGGAATACACATCTGTCAAAGCAGAGCTCATCTAAAAGCTTTATCAGCCATTCCACAAACATGGAGTTTAGTAAACAAAAGCTAGGCCTACTACAATAAAAATAAACATCATCGCAATTAACTTCAAACAATTTTAAACGTATAAACAACATCACAGTATAATTTCAAGAAAATTTTCAACATACAAATTAATACCATTCCACAACGTCAAGTCACAAGACGGTAGACATATGCATAACATCAAATTGGTGGTACAATTTTCATATAGGGTGTGGGAGTGTAAGTATTGGTAAGTAAACACCAATACTTGGAACACCAATACACAATGTCTTTAACATCAGCATCAACAAAATAATTATAATAATACAGTATATTATAAAATAAATTTTAAATAAATCCATAATAAATGAATCTACAGAAACAGGCCAGACTAGCTTTGTGAGTAAGATTATTTCAACAGGAAGTTACAACGGATGTACCAGCTTAAATTACTTAAGACATAAATACACTGCTTTGCGTTATTCTGTGTGAATCAACGAGTGCAGACACGCGATAAATACTGCCAAATCTGTAAAACTGGAAAGCCAATCAAAACAATATAAAATTCAAACAGTCCAATCAAAAACAAATTAGAATGCGTGAAACTGTGTGGTGGGGAAATTTTGAAGAGAACACGAGGTCTGTCATCAACTAAAATTCAATCAATCAACACCTAGACCAAACCTTTTGAGATGCATCATTTTTATTTTACATAAATTATTTAATAAAGTAACTTCATCATCAGTAACCAAAGATAAATCATCCAAGTAATAAAGTATTTTTATAATCATTAAACAAAGTTTTACATCAAATGGATCCAGGAACCATCAAAACCAGGGAATAAAGTGCAGTAGTGAAGTGTAACATGAAATTAATAAAAGTCAATAAGGGAGTTTATAAAAAAATCAAATTAAAGTGTAAAGTGTGTTAGAGTGGGAACAAAAATTATGTAAGTAGCATTAATATTTCATTTCATTGTAAAGACAGATCTCGAGAGTTAAAATTAAATAACAAACGAAATCATATCCAGAGTATTGTGTATCAGAAGTAAGATTAAAATAAATCAAAATAAATAAATAATCATTTATTAATAAATAATTGTATTGGGACTGGTTATTAGGATTAACCGAAGAGAGGGTTTTAAAACACCTCATAAGTAATCGAAATCAGTCACCAAAGCAACTTAATATCTTTCAAATAAATCTATAAATAATATAATACATTTTGTAAGTACAGTATCTATAAATGATATAATACATTTTGTAATATTAGATTTTATTATGTACTAGTAATTAGAAGAAATTTAAGATTCAATCATTAAAATTAAGACACATAGGTTTGAAATTTAGGAGAGCGGGAAATCAACTTACTAGCACCGCCCTCCTTAGACGAATGTAAACTTTTAATTTATTACTTTCAAAATATAAATTGAGTAAAAATTAATTGTATCACATTTACTTGTATCTAACTATTTTGTGAAAGATAATCATTGTAGGAATTATTTTCAGAAATTTCAGAATATATTTAATAATTTTATGAAAAGGTCTCTGTACTTATTTCTACCCAGTTCTTTGGAGTACATCACATGCCAAGCTAAAATTTGATCCGTAAGAAGGATCTGGTGGAGCCCCCAAAACTTTCAAAGTGACTTTACAAAACCTTACATAACTTCACAGTAGTCTTAATTAAAATACAAAACCTTACATGATAAAGAGTCACCCATTCACAAGTCTTACATCCTTTATCCTCGAGAGGTTCAATGGTAGAATGACACTATTCTTTTTACAATTGACAAACAAACTACAACACTCAACTAATTTTATAATACTAATAAACTTGACAATGCTACCCCAAGACGAAACACCCAGAATAGCTATATTTATGTCAGAATACCTATATTTCTGACTCGAACGAGGTTCTACTTTAACTAACCGAAACACAAATTCTTTAAAGATGAATATTGGACAATCTATCTGCCTACCTTCTCTACTAATGCTCCCTCAGTACGTCCCAACTGGAATTCCCGTGCTCCATCACTCTGTCTCCAAATGTCCAATCAAAGATTGATTCCCCAATCAAAAGAGTCTCCGCCGTCAAACAGAGTACTGATCCTGTTCCAACAGACTCTCTGGATGTCTCCAAAAACACTGGTCCTGGATCTAGGTCAGTATGACCCTTTTACAGTTTGCTAGATTGTCCAAGTGTCTTTTTAAGTGTGCCTTGCTCGAGTCAGCTATTTCACAACATTAGGCAGTATTACCCAATGTTACTCTACTTTCTGTGTCTTCGTCTTGAGCTAGTGAATCCTAAACTATTCTTTATTTTAATATTTGTCTATATTTAGTTCTTAATCCCTATCTACTAATCCTAACACTTGTCAATGCGGTCACTGAAGAAACCACGGTATTTTCAGGCAAGACTCAAATAAAATTTGTTTTTGAATAAAAATGGAGTTCTATCAAATACCTTCGGTCTTTTAGTTTAAATCATATCTGGATAAATGGTTATTGTTATTATTACAATGTTTAAATATCCCTAGTATGCAGTGTCTACTAATATTATCAAGAGGTAAAATTTGTTTGTATGCAAATTTGGTAATCTCTCAAACTACAAAACCGATTGAAACATTTCTTTACTAATAAAAATCTACTTTATTCCAGAGTAACATAAGCTAGAATTCATTTTGCGAAAAAAAGATTATTTCAAAATTTGACAATTAATAGGAAAAAATTCAGGACATTAAACCTAGAACATCTAACAGGTGTATTCTTGCTATTTATTTACATATTACCACATAAACATATAATTTGAAAAATTTTTTATTATATTAATTTGGCTCCATACAAATCCTTTAAAATGAGAGGTGAAACTATTTTTTAACTTTGTTTGTTGGCGAAATCCAGCTGTTCCAAACCATTTTTTACACTCTGTATGTTAATTCCGCATTAACTCTTTATAAGGAATTTCTTTATCGGACAATTACATCGTTATTTTTCAACCAATATGTACAAATGAAGTGTCATTTTATACGTTTCAAACTGCAAAGAAATATAACAATCCAAAAAATTAATTCTATTTTGAAAATAACTGACATTTTAAAATTACGCCATGTTATATCAATGGGAGACATTTTTTGTAAGCACCATCTCATAGTTTGAGAGAACCAGTTTCACGGATTCATGACAAATGTACCAATTTTGATGCCCAAACATTCTGATACTCCCCAAAAGTATAAAATTTTTCATTTCCTCATTGTAAATTTGTTAAAAATACAAATTATAAAGTCTCAAAAATTCTCTATGTTATATATATATGGGAGAAAGCTTGTCTTTAGTTTGACAGAACCTTTCAGCATACGCTCATAACATATGTATCAATTTTAAACTTGAACATTCCCATACTCCACAAAAATGTTAAGCGTCATTATATTATTATTTTTAATTTGTAATAAATTACCTGCTTACACGCTTCCTCAGCAAGGGTTAAATTAACTAAATTACAAGTGAAAAAACATGGACCAAGACCGGGATTTGAACCCAGGACCTTTGCCTTTCCGGGGCAACACTCTACCACTGAGCTATCATGATCCCTGATATTGGTCGATGTATACATTATATTATTATATATATTATCCCTTGTAATTTAGTCATTATATTACTTTAAATGTGTTACATAATTGAAAACGTAAGTTGCCTTCAAACCAATGTGGTAAGTTTTGTAGCAATTTTGTATTTACAACTAAAAGCAGATTTATTTTAGGGAAATCTAACTAAATGATTTTAACATGTTCCGTGCTGAGCGCGGTTAAAGCCGCAAAAAATGTCCATCGCCATGACTGGGTGCGGCTTTAACCGCACAAGCAATATTCACTTTACATTGGAAAAGAGGGGTTTTAGTCATTGCCTAAGGCCATATTTCGTACCTCAGTAGTTAATAGAGAGCCTTCTACAATTAGTACTGTTAGCGTAGCCTAGGAGAACACGATTTTGTTGTTTTTTCGCCGCCATTTTTAATTGGTTAAAGATATGGATGTGCAAATTTCCCCATTGGTTTTCTCTTGAAAATCTATATCGAAATGATGTATATTACATGACCCCCTTCCCATTTAAAAAAAACAAAGTTACATTCAAAATGGCGGATCCAGGATGGCAGATAATTTTTTTGAAATCTTAATAAAATAGTATTTTTATATAGAGTAGGTTCCTCAATCACATCTACCATTCAAATTCTTTATATACAAAATATTAAACCGTTTCCACACTTTTCGAACACCTGGTATACCATATCAAATCAGTTATTTTTTTCTGTTCGTTAACATTCAAAGATTTTTAATGCCACGTCTCTCCAATTTCGTACGTTAATCACGTCTAATGCCGTTGAATCATTTTGCTGCTCAACATATTACGCAATATGTTACAAATATTACATATTTTGCTCCCACAAAATTCAGTAAAGGTTCCGACAAAGCAACAGACGAAGAAAAAGAAACAAAGGATGCCGTTTTGTCAATTGATTCTAAGAAAAAATACAGTTGCCACGGAAGCAAGAGGGGAATCAAACTCATGCTCCCCCTTCCCTGTTCTGTCTGCTACAACACTAACACACATTGCACACCTAATGTTGCGTAAACCCGCTTTATTTTCCAAGAAATGTCCGCTAAACAATCAATGTTTGACACTTCGGCCAGTTACAATAATATAATCGGTTAGAGAAAAAAAAACTCTGGATAGGCCGGTTAATCCGAGGCCAGTTAAGAGGGGTTCTACTGTATTCTTTTTCTCTTGGTTTATGAATAATTAGTATTTTTATATAAATCTAAATTAATGTATTATGTACATTTTATAATAAAATAAAAATAAAAATTTATTTAGAAAAAGACAATTTTATTATAATGTAGGTATTATGATAAAGTAACATACAAAATTAAATTTTGTGTCATTGCTATATTGATAATTTACGAATTATGTTATATAAAACACATTCAGGTTTTACTAGTACATGTTTTCAAAAATAAATAAAAAATCATTCACTAATAAAATAATTAATTTTCATTATTGACATTTTTTATTAAATAAATGTGTTTATGTAAAAATATTATTATTTTTACTATTCAAAAAAGGTTTTATAACTTATTTAAAGTGATTCACAAAAAAATGGCATGAAATGAAAAGATTTTATTATGCGGTTATAACCGCGCTCAGTCATAGGTCGAACGCGTCAAGACCTATGAGTGGCGTGATTAAAACCGCAAGTTCGATTGAGGGCGCCAACTTGTTAGTCACTGCTAAAAGGACCGTAAAATGGCGTAGCACGGAAAGTGTTAATAATTAGATAGCTGATCAAGATTTTGACTTATTTTCCTGAACAGTAAACAAATTTAAACTTTATGAAGTAATTATTAAATCTGAAGTGTACACGTTTTTAAACTTTCTGATTTTGTTCAGTGTAAAATATTTACTAACAATAAGATGACAAAATTACCAAATTTTAAAATGTAAATATCTAATGCGGTTAAATGTTTGACGTGTGTACAGACCATAATGAAAAACGCGTGTACAGTATATACATTTTTATGTGTGTGACAATATTCTCATATTAACAACTTCACGATATTATATTGAAGCTTATATTAAACCTCAGTTATAATTGTTCAAAAGTCTTTAATGCCGTGAAGCACGGGTACACAGCTAGTCAGATATGTGTTTATAATCCTCTCATTAAAATTAGAGCCAAGTGAGTTTTGTTTGTTAATAAAACATCCATGGAATAAAGATTTGTAAATAATTATATTCTGACATTCCTGGAATGTTGTATAAATTTAAGTTTGGATTTTGTTCTTGAAATATCTCGAACAGAAAATTTTAAGTTTGCATAATCTATAAGAAAACTCATGGAACATAATTTATTCTTCATCAAACAAGTAACACTAGTTTTATTGAACATAACATGTGTTTTAATTGCTTTCCTAGAAAAATACATTTCATGTGTAAAAAAGTATTAAAATAAATGCATACATTTTGTAATAAAAAGGCACAATTTAAAATTTGTATAACAAGTAGCAGAACAGATCTAGCATGATTAGGTATATCCTCATTACATACAGCAAAGAAGCAGGATGGCAAGCGCTGGCTTGATTTAGTCGGATTCTGTTTACCAACTGGAAAAATCAATTACTTTATTGTGGTTCAAAACTTAAATATCAAAATTTGAACTACCCCATGCTTGAACTATTCTGATATGCCTTATTCAACCAATTTGTTTATATAAACTATTATCTACTGCATGGTATATAATAGGCACTAAACTTAACCTAATAGTAAACAGGAATGTTGTTTTTCTTAATTTAAACAAATAATTATAACCTCATAAAATTAAACTATAAAAAATGAATGAATTGCGCAAGTATTCTTAGAATTAGGATATTTTTTTTCCAATAGGATGACAGGTGTTCAACATATTGTGGAAGTTTTTATACCAAATAGCAGTTGTAAGAGAAAGGACAATTTAATATTCTCAGAGATAAGGTTGCTGTGGAAGACTGCATGCAAGGAAGAAGTTAAACAAGATTTTAGTTCGCAAGTTCTGAACTGATATGGAGAATGTTTAGGCTTATTTGTGAGAGCACCTAAGAAGAACCTGTCTTATGAACAGTTTTAGTTCTTATTTTTGAAACTTAACGTATAAACAAACAACATTTAGTATTTAACCCTTTCATAGCTATGCGCCCGTTTATTTACAATCTGCCGCTGATATATAGTATTGCTATGCCCGTATATAAAAATTTTAATCTTTAACTTCATGTGCTAAGCTCATTTTAAAACTTATAGCTTGTAATATATTGCACTGATAAGTGCTGGCCTCTAGTACAAAGTATAAGAACTACAGGGCTTTAATCTTCCTACATCCCTAAAAACAAGTGTTAAATTATAGAGAGCAGGTTATTCGCATGCTTTAGTTTACACAATGGCATTGGCTTATGTTGGACATACTGAAAGCGATATTACAGTGTTGAATCAGTTAATCAGTACGTTGGAAAGTGAAGCAGAATATATTGATTTAATAAGTGACATTGGTGGTAGGGAAGAACCAGTTCCTTTTAATTAAAAAACCGTGATAATAGGTTTATTCTAGATACCACGTGTACCAAGAAGGCGGCCAAGGGTACGGGGCATGTACGGTAGAAACCCAACAAAACAGTATTTACTTTTTTTTAAATCATTTAAATTTTATAAATAACGTTTAATAAATAATGAAAACATATATTTAGCAACCATTGAGTTTCATTTCCATTTTCTGATCAACTTATCTTTCCCAACAGAAAATATTTGCACTGTCCTGTTGACAGCAGTCCTAATTCAGCACATGTGTGTTGCAATTAATTGCTGTCCCAATACAGTAGCGAAAGGGTTTAAGCAGGTTTTAGTTTTTGGTTCAATTTTTCATTTTAATAAATAATTTCTACTAATTGTACTCACTATAAAAGTTAGTAATATAAATTAACCCTTTTGAATATTATTGATATAATTTCCTGCTTACAGACTACTTACTTTAAATGGAGTCAAAAGTAAAAATATTTTTTGAAGTTACTGTCAAAATTAAGACAGGTATGAAGACCTTTGTTTTATTTTAGTAATAGTGGCTAATATTTTTTTGTGTGTCAAGACAACCCTAGTTGTACACAGTATTGAAGGTGCAACATGACAGTCTGTAACAAAATTTGATAACAATCTACGCATGATTTTATGTTTTATAGTTTGTAAGTATCTTTGTAGTATTGTTTTGATGTTAGTTTTATTAGTTTGTATTATATTGACTAAAGATTCATTTACTCAATAGTAATTATTATACTTTTTTCTTATATCCTTACTTTGGAAGCCGTGTATTTATAATCACAGATTATGTTATCAGTTAGTTAATGTTATCACTTTTCTAAAGTTTGATCATTCGTATCCTGGCAGAAAGAAAATACATTGTTTATTTTTATCAGGTTTTCAGTTACTTTTATCACTTTGTTCTGTCAGAGTGACAAAAAATAACTTGGCGCCAACATGACACATTACAGAAGGATTGGTAAACTGTCTGCAACCAACAATCAATATATTATAAAAATAACTTACAATACAAAATTATTTTATTAAATAGCCTATGAAAAACTCATGTTTGTCTAAAATAAAATACTAAAATTCACCAATTTCACGATGACATTCAAAGGGTTAATTATTATCTCCCATATACTTACTAGCATTTTATTTACTCGAATGAAAAAGGATTACTTAACTGACTTTGAATTAGATAAAACTTTAAACACCTACGACTAGATACCTAGGTAAATCAAACATAAACAGGACTGATTTTTGTTTAAATTGCAGAGGGAACAGAAACCAGAGCGAGGCTATGGGAAAGGCTAGACATGACTCCTATTTGGTCAGATCACTTTAGTGTTAGTGCATGCCTCCGTGGAGCATTTTAATTAACGAAGACATGACTCCAAACAAAATTTTACAGAGGATGGAGACTCGGTTCGGGGACATCATGTTGTCAAGATTGTGTCTTTCTTTGCCATGCATAATGAGTTCTCTGAAGGGAAAGAAAGGGTCAAAAAGCAAAGCCACGATCCGCTCCAGGACAAGTGTAACGATAGCAACGTCGACATGGATTGGAATGAGGCCGATAGATGGATAGCCCTTGAAGAAATCGCTAAGTAATTGAACATTAGTTACGGTTATGCTCCACAGAAAGTGACAGTCGACCTCGGGTTTCATAAAGAATTCGCTAGATGGGTTCCGCATCTGTTGCTCCAAAAAGCTTGTTTACTAAACAGTTTAAGAACTGGTTTATTACACTTTGCAAAACCTCTATTTATTATACTTATCGATCAAATTAATAGCTCTTCCAAGTGAAGTAAATGAGTTGAACAGAATCTTTAAATAGATTTGAACTTTGAATCAGAGTTGCCACACGTTTTACACAGGATTCGTACGATGCAGTACAAACCGTCGGGTGCAGGAAATTCAATTTCTGCATTTTTAAAGATTTAAAAAAAAACCCAAATTATACAATACATATGCATGAGAAATGCTTAATCTATATTTACAAAGTTCAGGAGGTTCTGAACTAGATTTTATCTTATTTTTTACTTCACTTTCTAGCATAGTGTACCTCACGTTTAAAGTTTTATTGCATAACCTACAAATATTGAGATTTTGATTAAATTAAAATGTAAAAGTAAATAAAACTACATAGTATATTATAAACAAGTAATAGCACAATAAATTGAGATCATAATTCATGTTTGTTCAACACGACTGCATCAAAACAGTTATGTATCAACCTACTATCAAACTATAACAATTTTTACCGGAACAAATTTTCTTTCCCACAAAATTTAAGTCAAAATATATCGTTCCAAGAAGAAGTGTTATCTCCAAGGCTGTCGGGTGTTGTGAGAACTTGAACACCGTTTCAAATGCGAAGAAGGAGCCATAAGTCCAGTACTGACGACGGAATCTAAACAAAAGTAACAACCTGACATTACAAGAATGTCTAAATATTTCTGAAAAGTAAGATCTAACATCAAATAATAGAAAGGGTTAACTTGAATATTTAACAGTAACATAAAACAATTGACAAACACTACTACCTTAGGTTTGAAAAATAGTACAGCAAACACAATTAATTATCAAATCAGTTTTTTACAACATTTTCAACTTCTGGCATTTTCAACGTTTTCAATGTTCACAAGGACCTTGAAAAAACATTACGGTGTACAGAGAATTCTCAATATTTGTGACATATTGCCTGATTAGAAAAGGAGGGGTAAAATTTTCTATTCATGGAATATCACATTTCCAAAATTAAATCCACTTGATATTAATTTGTAGGAATATAAATAATACTGGTTCTTTAGTTTAACTTTCGTTATATCTTAAACAGGGGTGTAGTCATAAATTGTCCAGTGTGGGATCGCTAACAAGCTTTAGTAAATAGATTTTGAGGGGCAACTTGATTAAACTTGATAACAGAAGTGAACAAAACTTATAAGAAGAAAATTACAGCTAGAAAATAAGCTAAAGCAAAATACAGAAGAAGTGGTTTTTATTCATTTTGAATTGAAATGGTATTGTAATTAAGCCTACTAACATGGGTAATATCCTCCTGAAATTCTAAATAACGTTTGGAGGAGAACTGCTTGCATTTGAAAATTATATATTTGTGTATGGAACTTTTAAAATTTATATTAATTTCAAACTACAAAATAAATAAATTGAACATTAAAAAAATTTAGAATAGATCACTAGCCTAGTTAAGTTTGTTTGTTAATTTTAATATATCCGCATACTAAAGGCAGACCCAGATACCCTAGGGAAAGAGAGATTCTGGTGTAATTTTTTTAAAAGGTAATAATTGTGCTAATAAAAACAAAATATAATACAAGTTGTATTAAAATATTTTATGAATTTTTTTATCCTTTGATTATTGTGAATAATAAAGAAATTATTAACCCTAGAACTGGCATCGTTAAAGCTAAAATTGGCCAGCACGTTTATAGCGTTTTGCAAGCATATTTTTTAAAATTTGCCAAAAATAGTAAATGAACAAAAATCCAAAAAGTGTTCAATAGCTTTTTTGTAGAAGAAACTTCAAAGAATTCGAATATGCCACTAAAAATTAGTTTCTTTTGAAATTGTAAAAGTTATTAGCTCAAGAAACAAAAAATGTTCACAAAAGGAAAAAGTTCAAGTTTAGGCCTACATAACAAGTAGTAAACATTTTTTGAATTTTTTTCGTAAGCATAAAAATGTTTTGTAATTTAGTTCTAAATAGAACTGTATAAAAACATTTATCAATTTCAAATTTCTTATTTTGAAAAAAACTGTTTTTATGTTCCAAGTACACGACTGCTAACAAACCTAGGCTTAGATTGAAACATAATTTACTAATATATGCTTTGCCCAAAAATGAAATATTATTATAACAAAGTATAGAGGATAAATCAAAGAAAAGAATGGTATAATTGTTTTTCCTTAGTTCACAAAAGTGTTTGAGTATCTTTATTTGAATAACAAAATGACATGAATCAAATGACATTTTGCCGTCTTACAAGAAGTGCTTTGCATTACGTGGGAACGAGACCGAGCAATCGGTCACAACAGATCGCTCTAATCATGTACTTTTCTCTCTGTCTAGACAAAAAAAAAAAAAACTGGTTTATTCTAGTTTAGTTCCCACCGTTAATAAGGTCAGTCTTTTCTCTACAAAATGGTGTAAAACCATCTGTCAAAACATTTGATAGAGTAGGCGTATTATCTGTTGACAAATGGGCTGTTTCATTGGTTGAAAACCTGTCCAATCGCAAGGGTTTACAGACATTCTAGGAATAAATCGAGTAAAATAGTGACATCTGATTGGAAGGCACCATTAGAAAGATAAAATCTTGAAGAATTCAATGGTAGCTTTATAATCTCGATATAAATACTTCAGTAGGGGGATTTCAACGTTGAAGAAGTGGGAAATAACAGTACAATTGTATGCAGATTCGCCCGCGGAAATAGCTGTTACACAATATGCATATTTTAAAACGATGATTACGTATGTAAATATAAGTTTTACGAAAAAGTTGAAAATACAAAAATTAAGGTTTAATTCATTTCCTTTCCAATGGTGCCAGTTTTATTACGATTGGATTATTGTAAGTGGGTTATATTATCGATTATGCAAATTCTCGCTAAGGTTCGAGCGGGTTGCATTTGCGCCCGAGAGACTTCAGTCTGCCACTTTGAGGGTTAATAATTTGTAAAACATTTGAGTTTTCTTATTATAATTTGGCTCCCAACTTCGAGGCTTGATTGAAGAGTAAATAATTCGACCACGCAACTGATTGCTGATGTGAGTTGAGCGAATTTTGAAAATTAAGTTTATATGTTTTAGGGTTTCAACCAACTATTTGGGAAATTAATCTACTCACGAAGATACTAAATAGCCGCCTGTGTGTACAAAATATATTAGAAAAATTTGTTTGCAGCTAAGCCTCCAGCTTCGACTCATGTGCTCCTTCATTCCACTTTCAGCGGAAAAATTCGCTTTGTGAGTTTGCACCGCGACCTTGTGGCCTTGGGTTATGGACTACTTTGCTTCGCTCACAGCGCCTGTCGGCCTCAGATCAGAAGATGCCTCCTTGGTAAAATCCCCATTTTAATATATTTTATTTACACTTTATGATTTATTAATACAACTTTTAATACAAAATAAACTCAAACAAATTACAATAATGCTTCTCCTATCTTGTGGTATTGTGGGTATATGTAAATATTTATGCAATTACTTCCCATACTCAATAACAGAATCTTATGTATAAAATCTATCCTAAAGTTAAAAAACAATATCAATTCAAGTTTACAATTATCACAAAAGTTTATTCAATTTCCAATTTAGACTGTTCGTTCCTCAATTATACTGATAGTCAAATTATTATGTATGGATATTACTTCACAACTTGTAGCTTGTATTTTCTTTTAAGTTTTAATTTACTAGAACTTTATAATAGTACTGTCTTTTAACTTAGTTCAAGACCATCTCCAATTTATTTTGTTTCCTTTTTTTCTTTTTAAATATATTTGACGAATTCAAAAAATACATGCGGTTGCTAACTAAGACTATAGCTGTACTGTAAGACTATATATTTTCGCTAATAATAAAAACAACATTATTATAGTATGCAACCAAGTTTAAATTACAGTTAAGGTGTATGACAGCATTAGTTTAATAAAGTTGTATTATTTGGTACTAGTAATTAAGGTATTTATTTAACGGCACTATCAAGGCTGGCTTTTTGTGAATTGATGTGAAATAATTACCCGCATGAGATTAGTTTTCATGGTGAATTTAGACTTAGGAGAGTACCACAGTACCACATATACAATATTTTGCCATTTAGTAGCTTAAACTAAACATAGTTTTCAGAAAAATAATGCAAAATATCAACTTACATGAAGAGCCTGATGAATATGATCTCGCTCGTGCTCTTGGTGTATGTTGTGGTAACTTTTTGGTTGAAGATTTCAAAATTACACTTCTGAAAAAGTAACAATTATACATTAGTGATATTGCATCAATCAACTGAAAATAATCATAAATACAATATTTTGAAAATACAGCCAGACTTCTGATTAACGAAATTTTCCAAACAACAATTTTTTTGAATACCTTGACATTTAAGAAATAACATCTGTAAAACTACTTTTATTTGACAAAATGTAGACTTCCTATTAACGAAGTTGAAAGGAGAAAAGTTTAGCAAAAGGTTATCAAAATTCTATGGAACAAGAGTCAGTGAGGTAGAAAGAGAAAGTTTTGGAAGGATAATGTGTATGGTCGTGAATTTATAAAGTTTATGTGTAGCTCAACTAAACAGTCTAAATACATACTGTAAGCCTACATCTTTTTACAGAATAATAAATTAATTTGTCTAGTATCACAATCTCTAAATTGTAATATAATAGGTAGAGTTTAAATGAAAACCGGGCTAAGTGCCAAATAAAATTTGAGTTATATGTTGAAAAGTGTACTAAGTGCCTGGCCCAATAAGTTTTAAAGAGAGCCATGATTTGTTTACACTGTTGGAGGTTCAAACTTTAGTCACTAGAATTCGCACGCGCCAAGTCCCGTCATCTTTGTGATTAAAACCGGGCTAAGTTAAGTGCCATGCGTCTTTTGACTCTAGTTGAGATTATGGTGTACTGTTTATGTTCTGAGACGTGTAGTGCTCGTTCATAAGAAGTATTGAATGAGTGATTCGGAGTTAATAAGTAGTAATGTTTAGAAAAAGTGGTGAAGGATTTCAATACAAAATTAAGATGTAAGGGTAAATGCTACAAGAATGAACATGTTCCAGAAAAGAAGCTACCAAACGTTGAGGTAGGCAGAGATTACCTAGGTGTTGAACAGCTTTGTAATACAGTAATTTGATTAACAAGCTTAAAAAAAAGGATAAGCTTTAGAAGATGTCAAGAGAAAACTTCTACCATTAGAAAAAACAATAATATAAAACAGGACAAGAAAGAGGACCTAAAGAAGATTATTCTTTTTTATCAGAAGAAAACAAACAGCTCTACGGAGATAATTGAAGAACCAATCATTAAAAAAATAAATAAAATGACAATAGTGTCAGATTTTTGTATTTATTAGCAATAAAATAAGTAGGTGATTGAAAAATATCTATACATATTACAAAGAGGTAAAATTTGTTTGTTTGTTTGTATGTAGGGGGTAATCTCTGAACTACTGAACCGATTGAAAAAATAGTTTTACTAATAAAAAGCTACACTATCCCTGAGTAACATACGCTATAATTCGTTTTGATAAAAACCTTTTTTATTTAAATATTTTTGTAAATCTAGTCGAGAAAAAATCTTAGTTTAGGCCTAGACTGATGAATCATCACATGTATTTTTACATTTTTATTACCATAGCAACCAATTGAATAAAATATTTCCATTAACAGCAGATTTCAAACTTTGAATCAATTATTTAAATTTCTAACTTTTAGGTTAGGCTAAGTAGAGGGTAATCTCTGGAACTACTGAACCGATTAAAAAATAGTTTTACTAATAAAAAGCTACACTATTCTTGAGTAACATAGGCTAGAATTAATTTTGATTTAAGAGTTAAAATAACCCCTAAAGTAATTAATATTAATTGTTATACTTTCCTTAAAGCTAGAGAGCTGAAATTGTGTACATTTATTTCCTACATGATACATAGAAAAAATAAAATAGATTTGCATTTTGTCGCGTGCTGCTAAGGGGTGAAAATGTGATAACAACCCCTAAAACAATAAAAATTAATTGTTATATTTTCATATATATTTCATTTCTGGGCAAAGCATATATTAGTAAATTACGTTTCAAACAAGGCTTAGTTTTGTTAGCAGTCGTGTATTTGGAACATAAAAACTGGTTTTTTCAAAATAAGAAATTTGAAATTGATTAATGTTTTTATACAGTTCTATTTAGAACTAAATTATGAAACTTTTTTAGGCTTACGAAAAAATTACAAAAAATGTTTACTACTTGTTATGTAGGCCTAAAGTTGAACGTTTTCCTTTCGTTACTGAACATTTTTTGTTTCTTGAGCTAATAACTTTTACAATTTTGTAATAAATTTTTTAATTGCATATATGAATTCTTTGAATTTTTCTCTTCAAAAAGGTTCAGAACACTTTTGGATTGGGATAGAATTACTATTTTTTGCAAATTTTTTCAAATATGCTTGCAAAACACTAAAAACTGGCTGGCCAATTTGAGCTATAACCAGGGAACGGTGAGGGATAAGTAAAAATACATAAGACAACACATTTAATAGTTGTACACCTTATGGCTACCACATGTTGACTGCCTGTCCGTTATCTTTATGCAGTCGGAACTATTATTTGCAGTGGGTTTCCTCGATACTAGAAAACAAAAACAATGAACACCAATGATAAAATGATCACCCTATACGACACAGCATTAAGAATCCAGGACGCCCATGGAAAATAATAGTTCTGAGTGAGTACAGATAACGGACAGGCAGTCGACATCCAGTAGCCATAAGGTGTACATCTATTAACTGTTTTTTAAATGAGTTGTTGTTTTATGTGTTTGAACTTATTTGTGTAGAATTTTTTTTTTAATAAACTGACCTTAAAAAGTTGTTTAACTAAAATTATTGTTTTAAAATAAACTGTATTAATATTAAACCTAGATTACTCCATCTGGATGTTGAAGCTGGTGCAGGCTGCATCACCCTTATCACTTGGCGATGCCACTTCCCGTCCCTAAACGAACAATACAGGTTGGGCTTCCAAGAATTTTGTCTGCCTTTAACTGACTGTTGGGCATCCAAGAATATGTAATCTATAGGCTACTTACAGTTTTGCCTCAGGTTTTATGTACCATTTGTAGTGTTTGCTTTCTAGTATACGTACCGTTCAATAGAATGTCAAAATGAAAGTGGCTTAGTGTTTTGAAAAATTTGCAGGTTATACAGGAAGCAGATAAGGGTGTAAAGAAAAAAGCTGTAAAAGGGCATTGCTGAATCGGTAGTATAACTAGATCATAGTCCACTACCTACACATTAAATGTAACCTGGTGACTCCAATGAGGAGTCCAAAATGAAAATTAACTACTATGACGGTTATGAAGTTATACCACTTTCATAAAATAATTTGTATTTACTGTTGTTTGCGGTAAAGGCTTCGTCTTGTTGCCGATGATACTGATGCAGAACTGGGGCGAGATGTCTTTTTACGTTTTTTCTCTCTGTCTGTTGCAATAATCGCCATTCGTTGGGCGACTGGCAAAGAAAATACATCATAAAGATCATAACAAGCAGAAGTTAACTGAAAAATATAAAAAATTACAATGTAACCTAAAATCTGAAACAAAACCATAAATAAAAAAAAAGTTGTCATGTAAAAACATTTTTTGTATGAATATTTTATAAAATAATTTGTTAGTGTTTAACCTTTTCGGGACTATCTGTAAACTGTCCGCACAGACTACGGTTGCATATACATGTTTTAGAACTTGAACGTTTGAGTACTATCAATCGCTTTAACGCAACAGATATAATTATTTTACCTACATAAGCTGCAATATATTGGCTTTAAAATGAACTATTTACACTTTTGATAGGACGATGCTAACAACACAAAATAGAAATGATAAAATTATGTTAACAGCGTTCATGATCACTAGGTTTTGTCCAACATGGCCGATTCATAACAGTCGGGATTTTTCTTCTCGATATAAGGATAAATAAATAATTTATGTAATCCTAGCGAAATATAAGAAATTTTGCTAAACGAACAGTTAGGTGATGAATGGGAAAGCGAATATTCTACTGAGATTTGGACTGGCCATAAATTTAATTCCATCATTCATGATGGGTTTCTCCGAGCTTTGGTATTTGTCACACAAAAATATAATATAAAACGGTCTATGATAAAAACTTTTTTTGGGTAGTAAATATTTTGTTGCAAAAATAAAGTAATAAAGTAACTTTTTTAAATGTTGATGATAATTTTTTGTATGTAAATACAAAAACAAACAAATATATCTATTTATAAAAGTAAAATTGAAGTGTCTGTGATTTTGAAATAAATACTTTTCCTAATCTCATATTCACACTTTACCAAAACCTAAACACGATTTTTTTGATTTTTTGCGCACGGACGTTATACGCGACCATTATAAATAAAACAACTGATTAAGATCAAACGCTTACCACTTTGACAAGATCGTCTATGTTTTAATTTACTGTATACACTAGATTAACCGTTAAATATATATCAAAACAGTATGTAATAATATGAAATGTACTCATAGATGTTAAATATACCTCAAAACCTAATTTGTAAATTTTATGTTTGTTAAGGAGTTATGAGTAACAAACTGGTGGAAAACTTTACGTAGGCCTAAAAGGGATATATAGATTGATTTGGGTGAAACTCACTATGTGTTTTTGGGATATGGAATTCAGATCTAAAATCTTTTTTTGTTTATTGTATTTAAAAAAGCACAATATTTACCTGATAGTCCTCTTATTTATTCAATCACATCTACGAGCGAAGCCGCAGGTACCAGCTAGTACAATAATAAATAAAAACACAAAATTTCCAAAAAAGGTTAAAATATAAATCAATAAAAACAATATTCATACAGAGATTGTGAAGTAATAAATCATACAGAGGAATGACTATACAAAGTTGATTGACATAAATAACGCTCCCTAGACTGAGTGTAATTGGGACTACATTATAGTAGAAACAATCATTCAATGACTATTTATATAATATTGTAACATGTGGGATTGCATAGATAAGAAAAAGTTAAAAGATAAATTTAAAAAGGATTTTGACCAAAATAAAATAAGACGTGATGTAGGCCTAATAATAATAAACTAAACATTCACTTTCAAAATTTTATAATGCAGACAACTAACAATCAGTGGTAAAAATCAATATTTATTGGCACGTAATGAAAAGAAACTAGAGTTTATTTTACATTTCATAAAGAACAGTTAGCGGAGAAATATAGTGAAACTAGAAGGCATTGCTTAACCCTTTACACTCGAGTGTCGGGGCAGCACCGCACCCTACTAATCCGCACGAATTCTTATGTCGGGCGAGCCCCGAACTCGCTATGATAACGTTCTTTGATTGCATTTGAACAGACGTACTTACTCTGATGACCACTATTGTTGAAGTTTGAGATGTGCTGCTATCTGTGGAATTTTATTATGACCATTTGAGTTCAGTTTCTGTAGTAAATAAAGCTTAGAAAATGTAATGTTTGCCGTCTTTGGCCGGTCTGTAAACAGCTGTCTGCTCTCGCCGTTGTTTGGTTCCTACTTACTACGCAGTGTTTTAGTGAGCTTACGCGTTGTTTAATTTTGCTGTACTAGGTTATCGTGTGTAATTTCATAGTTTATTTTTGAATATTGTTCTTTTTATAATAATAATGATTGTTGTGAAATAAAACGAACGAAGACGACGGCAGTTTGTTACAAAATGATGTTAGTGGCGACGGAACTTTTGTTTCGAACCTGAGTGATTCCAATATTACCAATCAGTTTTTAAATAAGCTTTTCTTACTAGTTTTGATCTACATAAATACCGTTGTTAAGCAATAAAATAAATAGTTGAGGCAATTTTGTACAAGTTGATGTCAAAACTAATTGTTTTTATAAAAACAAATTTTTACAAAAAACTTGTTTTTCAATTATAATTTTTGTATAATTTATTATTGTGTCTAAAACATGTGCAAACCACTTAATTTTGTTTATAATGATATAGACAACAAAAAACAAGCAACAAATATAGGCTTTCCCATTGAAAATTTTTCCAAAATTCTTGTTTATTTCAGTTTTTTGTTACACATTTATATTTTTTTTAATAAATAAAAATTAAAAACATATACTTAAAAATAAAAATATATGTTTTTTCATACCAATCTATAATTTAGTCAGAAGAAACTACAAAAAAAATCAGCCTTTTAGAACTGACAGAAATACTTTTTTTGGAGTAAATAAATTAAAGTGCAATATTCGCTCAAAATTAAATTGACCTGATAGCAACACTAGGTCCCCAGTAATTGGAGTGGAAAGGGTTAAGCCAGACAGCAAAACCGTGAGAAATTTCACTCTTACTTAGAATTACAATGTAGCAATAGATCCGCCACGTTTGCTTTTAAAACAAAAAGAAGGTCGCCACTCAACAAAATGTCGCCGTTCATTTCAATAGTTCATCGTTGCAAATAACAAGTATATAGGTTTGGTACGAACTTGAGCGAAGCACACCATTTTATCCTTACTAGTTGATATTGCTTCTATTTTGCCGTGTGGCCAAATATGATGGTAAGTTGGATTCCTTTAAAAGAACTATGTCGCCAACCTGACAATTTGGTGTGGATCTAATCCATTTTATTCTTTACTGTAACACATTTAAGTACTCGCAGCTTCATTGATGCCAGAAACTGCTTGTCACTTGTTGTGTTAGGCGCCAGCGAGAAGATAGTGTCAGTGTAAGCTCGGTATAATCAATACCAGGATTAAATGCATTTCCAATTAAGAACTGTCTAGGAGTCGACATTAGTCTCTTGAGGAGATGTGGCGAGTGGACAAAGTGGTCAATAATTAAGTACTGCTTCGACTGAACACAAAACTGTAGACAATTCTTCAAATGTGAGGATTGGCTGACCTAATACTCGAGTAAAATGATATATTTAGTTGACTTGATACCTGCTTCCCAAATTTCGCCAAAGTGTGGTGCGTATGGGGGATTTAGATGACATTTTGTACCCCGTTGAGAAAGTGTGTCGGCAATGTTTGATATTGTAGAGCTCAGTTATTGTTCTCACGCTCGTTTTAAGCGTAATCGCGTACTTTGTAGATAACCTGATAATTTTATAAATTTTGACAAAGATGGCACTGCTAAAAAGTTGACATACTGTTTGAAAATAATTCATAACGTTGCAATAATTTAATTAGTGACACCATTTATTGGTGTGGTGTTTGTGGCATAAAAACCCAGCATTAGTCCTTACTTCTGAAACAAATTGAATTTTTCATTATTCTATACCGAAAACAGCTGTTTTCTATACCTGTTCATGGACAAGTAAGTCTTTGTTTTCCGTGCACTAACCAGAACATTTTTTGAGCACCAGCTGATTTTACAAATAAGAATAAACGTACCAGTTTTATATAAACAACAGATTTTAACAATAACACATTTATTTATGTGAGGTTAGTTCCAAAGTCTAAAATAAGAGTAAACATAGTGGTGTATGCATCTTTTGTGTTCTAAAAATGTCCATATTGGATTTCAGTGATGATAGCCTGATATTCCAGATAATATTTTATAACAATCACAAGAAATAACTGTGAATTTGCTGCCAAGAAAATCAAAAGACAGCTATAAAATATGATGTTTCTACGGGCCCATCAAATACAGAATAAATGGAAGATATGTCTAGGCTCACATATGAAACACATGTGTCCAAAATGCACTACTAAACGATGGATTAAATATTGAAAATAAATCAAATCTATATATATAATTTCGTAAGCCGAATTTTGAGAAAAAGATTATAAGAAGGTCATACAAAGCTGGGAAATGGCTCAAATTAAAGGTATTGACACGAAGGAGCGGAGAAAATATAGGGTTTTCTCAATTTACAACATTTATAGAGTTTTGAGGAACTTAAAATTACCAAAAATCTCCAAAAGAAATACATTGCAATGAAAAACAGCTGAGCATAATTTGTAAACAAGCAAATATTTTAAAAGTTTGTTTCAATATAAATAGGGGCATTTGCCCCTACAAGCCACTAGTTTTTCTATAAGCATTAATTTAAAATAGTATGATAACTGTTTAAAATAAATTATATATTGAGTTTAAATTGTTTTTTTTTTAAATTTATGATTAAAAGTATGTTACTTTTTCGGTGTAGCATAATGAAAAGTGTCGTACGGAACTCACCAGGTAGGTTTTTCCGTGTTCGCCCAGAAAACCCCTATTTACCGGGCTTGTAACATAATATACTATTACAGTATCTTTTATTTAATCTTACTTGTTGTATTAATCTTGTGTTCAGTTCCAAGTCCATTGGTTTTAGAGCAGACTCTGCACGGAGGTTTAAAGCACATAGTAGCGACTCTCGAATTGTTTCAATTATCTGCTGCACTCTCTCAGTATGAAGTAAGCGGCGAGTTAAGTAGCCTCGAACATAAGCACAGATTTTCTCTGCTGCTTTCTGAAAATAATATTTAAAACTTGAAATGAAAAGTCATTGTGCCAAATAAAGAAATAATTTCTCAGTCCATGTTGTACAAGACAATCTTACTAATATGAGGTAAGATTTTTTTTAAATCTCATTATTAAAAAAGTCTCATTTTGTCTGTTAGTTGTCTATCAATAAGTTCTAATTGTTGATTTTATTTCTTTTTTTTTCAATTTGAGACATAGAATAATAAAAACATAGAAAATTGTTACAGGTCAATTCAATTGTTACATCATGCTATTAAGGGGATGTTGCACTAAAAATTACAAATATATGAAAAATACAATATAAGTCATGATTTACGTGTTTTACTGAGAAAGAGCACTCTTTCCAAGACTTTAACTCTTTTATTTCGGCCTATTATTTGTTCTTGGAAATTTAACTGTGAAGTTTTTGCTGGTAAACACAGGCCCTAAATTGTTTAATACTATATGTTTTGAGGTAATTAAAGGACCTATGTGATATATAATATAAGCACTTTAAACTTTAATTACCCAATTATATGTGTCAATGTAATGTACTAGACAAGCGTTACTTCAATCGCAGCCGCCCAAAGTTTTAATTTCCTTGTTTTTTAGTCAAAAATTTATATTTCTAAATAACTACTTGTACTACAAGACTGAAATTTCTATCTCTTATTCTACAAACGTTTTTATTCGTATTAAGGTAGATTAATGTTTGTAAGTAACCTACAAGCAAAAAGATTAAAAAATAAAAAATGGAACAAGTAAGCAAATCTTAAAGTTGACTTGTAAAAAAACCGCATATTCTACTGACATAAATCCACCTAAATTTCAAAAAAAACTCATAAAATAACAAAAAAATTAAAAAATTCGACCGTGTAGCTGAATTGCTAATGTAAGTTGAGCGAATTTCCAAAATTAAGTTTATATGATTTTACTTATGTGACGGGCAAAATTTGATTTTATGTGGACTGT
>JAGFPH010000298.1:675553-695651 GCA_018207615.1 Philaenus spumarius | reverse complement strand
CTACATAATGTATGCTAGTAATATATTATATAATATATTATATGTAATGTTCTGCTAAGAAAGAAGGAGGAAACATGCGTAGAAGACTAGAAGAGAACAAATCTACAAAACCGTAGAAATACACAAGATAATGGTGAATACAAACTAAGCACGATAAGTCCAGATCTAATGTAACGTGAAAGTAGTTCCTGACCAGGATCATGAAAAAAGAGGTCATGAAAAAGGATAATCCGGATGAACCGGGTGTCCCACACACCGGGAGACTAGTCTCCTAATGGCGAATAATACATTTCCATCTCATTAAACAAAATTATATAGAAAAAGAACTAAATAACGTTTAATACAAAATAAATATAAATAAAACACTTAACCATAAAATAATAACACAAATAACTAAATAAAAAAAAATACTAATATTAATAATTTAAATAATAATAATTGATAATATTATGATAATAATGAAAATTAATAATAAACAAAAATGAAACATTATTTGAATACAAGTAACAAGAAATCATAACCTGAAATATAATACAAATTTAAAAAATTAACAAACAAAACTGAATATAAACACCTAAATTTAATCAATCACGTTTATCAAACATCCTTCGATATTTCAAACCACTCGGGCGCTTCAAGCGTAGACAAATCAACCACAAAACCTCTTTCTGAACACAGTAAGATAATTAATGCTTTTAATATTTTCGGGTAACGAGCTCCAAAGCCTAGAAGGAGTAGAAATGTGTTTTGAATTTACTAAGCCTTGGAATAAGTAATAAAGTAGATTCTCGTCTTGTGTCAATAAAGTTAATATTAGAACTAAAAACAAACCTATCTGCCAGATAGCGAGGCAATCCAGTTTGCAGTATAGTATACCGAGAAAATGCGAAATATCAAAATACGAAAATGTGTTATGCCTTTTAAGGACTGATTTTTATTCGATATAATTATTAATTAATTAATTTATATATAATTATCGTAATTTAAGTAAAAAATGAAACGCAAACAATAATGTTGAGTCCCTGTAGTTCGTTGTAATAATTCTACTGCCATATAATGAATTTACCGTGTCACTTCAATTGAAGTACGGAAACATTAAACTGTCACCAGTTGCAGTCTGACGTATGGTATGTAACTACAGTCGCCAGCACGAAATAAGGCGGGTAAGAATTTTTGCGCTGTTGTCAGATATGGGACTGACAAAGCGAGGAGCGGTCGAGAATCGCTTGCCCTGCGGCACGATCTGGCAACACTAAGCATCCAGTGTTGGCAGATCGTGCCGCAGAGCAAGCGATTCTCGACCGCTCCTCGTTTTGTCAGTCCCATATCTGGCAACAGCGCAAAACTTCTCACCCGCCTTATTTCGTGCTCCCGACAGTAGTCATATCCCGTCAGCTTGGAAGCGAGCCAACCACCGTTTGATTTACTTCCGCCCTGCTACCCTCAAACCACAGATATGAAAAGCTACCTGTCTCTAGCCGAGATTCGAACCCCAGGAAGATACCAAAGTATCCATCCAGATAAGTCTTTCCTTAAAAAAAATATAAATAATAACACTTTAGTTACTTTACTATCTCTTTCTATCTTCTTTACATTACACGTACAAGTAAATGTACGTTCATCAGTACCATCTATTAATAGTTATAAAGTTTGCTTGGTTTTTACTAAGCTTGAATCTGTAAAATTGATATTCGTGAGAGGTGTTTAATTAAAAATTAGGGAGATATAAATAATGCTAGGAGTCCCCCCCCTCCCCCCGGTTTTGTTTATTTAGTATTTATAATAAGGTATAACGTGAGATCAAATAACAAATGAGGATATTGTGCGAAAACTTGCTTGTCTTGTACTCACATAACTTGTTTTCCATAACCCCAAACATTTTCAATAAGGTGTCAAATTAATTCCCAGAGTGAAAATACAAAATAAAAACAAAATTGATTTTTTTTTTTTTTTTTTTTGTCTATATGAACCTTTCAATTACTCTTAAAGGGAAAATGAACCCTTAAGAATCATTCGTTTGTCCGTTGCCTGCTACAGTCGATTATCTCTCTCAGATTACTTATAAACTCTCAATAATCAGAACTACAAACAATATTTTTCAATGAATTTTTAGGGACAAACATGAGTAAACTAAAAATTTAGATTTAATTTGAGGTTATCAAAAAAAACTATGTTCTAAAGAATTTTAACGCAGTTTTCAAGATATTTAGAATTTAACGTTCGTCGTTTTCAGGATATTTCAGAAAGAGTTGCTCTGTTTCCTAAAGTACTGCAGCTAAAATTATGAAAAGCCTGTGGTTTTGAAAGAAAACTTTGTGAAAAGTGATTTCATACTAGCAGTAATGCTATGTTTGGGGGAGCCTTATAATACTGGTCCCTAACACCATTGTATAATCTATTCCCATCGATGGTTAAATTGAAACTTTGGGATGTTGAGTTGATGGGTTGTTGTTATTGATACCATTTTGGGAAAACTTTTGGGACGGATGACGGTACGGAACCGGAGCCAAACTAGCTCAAACAAAGTAATCAACCTGTTCCATAATCCAATTAAAATGGTGATCATTGGATTGTCAATTGGAAAATTGTCAAATGAAAATAACAACTACGGTACAAAGGACAACAGTCAAACAACTGCCACTAGAGTGCAATACTGTAGTTTGGTGTATTTCAATGATATAGCCTACCCTCTAAGCAATGTATGTTTTTTTGTAAAACTTTACCGTTTTTGAGTTATTTTTATTTAAAATGTGTAAATGGCAGCCATTTTGAAACAAAATGGTTATTTTTCAAACTTGGTATTTACATTGATGAGTAACGTGCAAAATTTCAACCCAATCGGTACCCCGATCTTGAGATATAAATTAATTAGTACAAACACAAAATGGCGCATAACTGGTAAAATAAGCGTATCCGGACATATTTATAGGAAATGTTTTCTTTATATTGATCCATATGCCCCCCCCCCCTTTGAATTATCTCCACGCATTATAGAATCATCCTGTATAATAAACTATTTCTTTTAAAACATATTTGCCAGATTTCATTAAAAAATAACGTATAGGTTATTGTACATATTTAGTTAATTTAACAATATGATATAATAAATTTTTGTTATTTAAATTCTAGTTAGACCATTTATTAAATACAATAATAGTATTTGATAGTTGGCTCAATACAAATCAAATATAAACAAGAAAATCTTAAATTTAAATTAAATTAACGTTTCCAATATCTTATGATTTAACATAGTCCTATTCACTTTTAGAATTTAGTGCAAAATATTCGAAACTAGCTTCTTCAAAATGACCATGTAACGCTCTAGAAATTAGCCTGTTGTGTACATAGAGCTACAGCGTCGTTCAGCACTCAATAGCACATAGAAACTTCAATGGCTAAGTTTAATTTTTACAGCAATTAATTTCATAATTTCAACAAAATATTTTGCATTCTGTATACTTAAACAATAGTTTTAGTAGCAGCGAAATTCGTTAAACAAATATGTATAATATCTTAACTTAACCAAATGAAAACCAATTATTTTTAAACATATACTAAACGCTTTCTTAGTTTTAATGTGGGATGTACGCTTCTGATTTTCATTTTTTAAACAACTGTAATAAACAAAAATGAAAAGTTTATCTTAAAGAATATATATAGTGTCAAACCAATCCAATCTTTATAATTTTTGTGTTATTTTTAAAAATATATTTGCACTTAAATTTCATATGCCCTGGAAATGTGCCAGAAAATAAACTACGAAATTATTCCTTTACAGATAAATATATTAAAAACAGCTGTTTAAAAAAAACAGATAATTATGTTGTTTTTAGACTTTATTTATATTGATAGTGCTACATTCTGAAATTCAGAATGAATTCCAAAAATTAACTATATCTTACCATTGTTCAATGATAAATATGTTAAAATATTTACGTAATTTGTGTGAACAAACATTAATAACAAAATAAGTATTTTATTCACAGTTACTGTATTTTCTCTAGATACTGTGTTATTAAAAAAAACTTACTCTTACAGATTATATGTTTCTAATATCTTGCATAGTAATAAATAATGAAGTAAACAAATTCAGTAAAAACTTTTTTTATTAATTGAGTATTTTAAAACCCAATATTTTATTTACAGTGTTGTATTTAATTCCACCTTGAAAGTACTGTCTACTTAACTAATCAACTTGCAACTAACCTTGCATGACAAGTAGAGATATAACAGCTACGGACGTAAGAGCAGCAATAACTAAGCAGAAGATGACAACACCTCGACACCGCATGACGGTCGCGACGATACTGCCCAGTTCAGTGTTCTGCCACGCGTATCCATGGCTAATATTAGGCTGCGTCGGAGAGTTATGGGGATTTGTAAATTAAGCTTTGATATAGCCACTAGTTCACGTAAATCCTACTGTAGTTGCAAATATATGTGATTAGCAAGACCAAGAAAAGTAAACGATTAAATGAAAACATTTAAACAACAAATCTGTAATACAAATGAATAAAAGATGTTTAAAAAAACTTTTTTTTAAATTCAGGAGCTCATTCCTACATAAAAACTAGCAAAAACGTGAATAAAACATACGTTTTTAAAAGCATAGGTTTCCATTCAACTTCAATTTTGTTTTACTTACAAAGAAATTTAAACTTTGAACAGTAAATGAGACAGAGTTGAAATTGTGCATGGTACTTCTAAAATTCTTTATTGGTGTTACATAGGACCGATTCGTGATAAATAACCAACTAATTTCCTTTAATAATTTCAAAGCGGTGGTCAATTACATTCATTGAAATGAACAAATTTGTCTTCTTAAGGTGAAAAGAAAAGTGAACTTCTTAGAGGAACAATCGTTTGTCAGACTGTCTGTCACAGTCAGTTTTCTCCGAAACGGATCAAATCACTTTGTCATAATTAATTGTAAAGCATGCTAACTCTCATGGAGTATGCCCCCAAAATAAACGGTAATGTAAATGGACTAGTTTCAAAATGTTTGATTTGTAGACAAATATACAAAGTTAAAGGAACCTTAAAACTTGTACACATTATTTGTCTCCATTAAGGTTTCGGCAACTTTCGTGACGTTGAAGATCTTCGAACATGTTGGTGAAAGGGGTTATTGCATGCTGCTGATGTACCTGGTTATTTCTGCACGAAACTCCGCAATAGTAGTCGGTACCTCATTTCGGAAGATGCTTTCCTTCATCATTCCCCACGCTAAAGCGACAGTTGGTGAAAGGACAGGCACGTGGGATGTGTATGGAAAGCATGTTTCCCGTGATATCAGACAATTGCCAAACTTTCTTTGAAGTAAAGCAAAAGTTGTTACAGCAGTGTGTCTGGTGACGCCATCTTGCTGGAACCACTGGGAATCAAACACCAGCACGACAAAACTTCTTCACATCTTTTACAAAAGGTTGAAGGATGTTCACTCTGTAACGTATCTGGTTTACAGTACCGGCATTAATGGTATCACCTTCAACGAAATAGACCCAATATACAAGCACCATACCGTACGCGCTCACTATGGTATGGGTTCTTTACGACATCGTCAGGACGTTGAAATCCAAGAAAACCGTGTTGTTTCCTTGTTGATGAAACTGTTTAGTTCTACACAACTTTCTTCTGAAAACCATACAATTTTATAGGAATCCAGGGTTTTCATATTTCATTGCTAATATCATTGTATTTGGATAACCTAATAGAACTCCGTTCCAATGCAATATTTCGTTCCACTTTAAATTCGACGATAGTGGCTCTATCTATTGGGATACGACGGAAGCTGTGTGAAACACCAATGCTACCAATGATTTCTCCCTAGCGCTACCTCGCGGCGCGATCATGCACTATTTTCCCGACAACCTAATTTTCACCACACTGCTGCCGCATGGATGCAAGATCTATTTATTATGCATGATCTATGCTAATATTGAGGTTTAATAAAATAGGCTCTAAATAAAAAATACTCTATTTTTTGTTGTCCTTTACAAGTAAAGTGTATATTCTGTACGGGTATCCACCAAGGTTTTTAAACATTCTTCTCAAAGACGTATTACTTATGTTCGTTTTTAACTATGCCCGGTGAAGAAGACTGCAGGACTTGCTAAAGAAGTCTACCGCGGTTTTCATTAGTGACCGTTTTTGGACGGCCTACGAACCATTTACAGTTGAGTCAAAGCACTGCCCATACGATGGAATTTGTCAACAACACCTACTATTTCGGCATCACTTGGCAGCTGTTTGCGAAATCGTTCTTGAAACTCTACAACAGTTGAATCAAACTAGGACTAACGGAACGACCTCGTTCTGTATGAGCAAAATATTGCTCTACGATAAAAAAAACTGTCTCTGGCGTGGTAAGAACCGTCACTCCCTTAAACTAAGCTCAAACAAGGAAGTAATAATTAGCAACGTGGCCTGGCAACAATCGACAATGTAATCATGTGTTCTACAAAGCAACCCAGAGGTACTTTTTTTGGTAAACGTTTTTGGGGCCATTTTATTCCTGAAAAATATTTATTTTATGATACTGTCGTTAATATTTACGTATTTAAAAAAAATCTTATTTTAGTTTACAAGATATTTCCAAAATAGTGGTTCAAACCCGAAATCATCTTTTTATAAAAGAGACAATCTCCAAAACTAATTAACCAATTTAATTAACTAATTTAAAAATTTCCGTTATTTAAAGTCTAGGCTATGAAAGAAAATAACTCGAAAACTGTGCAGTTCTATAAAATCGTTGTATTTGGATAACCTAATAGAACTCCGATCCAATGCAATATTTCGTTCCACTGGAAATTCGACTATAGTGGCGCTATCTATTGGGGAAACGACGGAAGCTGTGTGAAACACCAATGCTACCAATGATTTCTCCCTAGCTCTACCTCGCGACGCGATCATGCACTATTTTCCCGACAGCCTAATTTTCGCCACACTGCTGCCGTATGGATGCAAGATCTATTTATTATTCATGATCTATGCTAAAATTATAGAAACAATAAAATGTCTCTTTTTCTGCGTTGAATATCACTGCCGAAGAAATAACATAAACAATACACCAAGTACGTCACCAAACATTCAACCTCTCACTCATCAAGCTGGGGTTGCCTGTTATTTTCACGCAACATAGTAAACTGATCTATAAATAAATAACAATATTAATATGGAATCATAGGCCTATTACATTTTAAAAAAAATTCCAATAATTTCGTTCGTGAGATATCGCGATTTCAAAAATTCAAAATTATTGACATGTAATCTACGCGTCATCGGACGCTGAATACGACAGATAGATATCCTACCTATAGGTATGGCCGGGTGACCTGGAGTGTGTTATCAAGTGGTGACTGCCGGGGAGGTTCAACACGAAGGGAATGTAAATCCGTAGGTATCCACCACCCCGGTTGCAATTAGTGAAGGATTCTTAATGGAGATGGTACATGTTCTCCCTTTCTTTAGGGTATGAGTTGATGATTTGGGCAAGCAACACCAGGCCTCTTAGTATAAAAAATGCACTCAAAAAGTCGGTTCGGACTACCGTAAGATCGAATCCGACTATACGCGTTTAAAAATATAGGCTACTAGAATGAGTGCAAATATAAATCAAATAAATCTGGTTCCTAACCTTATCTGGAAATCCTCCTTGAAGCCCATGGCGCAAATCCTCCCAAAACCTGCCTGTAAGTTCCCTCTTAAATATTTCACCCACTAAAAATCATCCAATCTCAATAAAACAAAAACCATTGGAAAGAAAACGTTTCAAACTTTAATTGTTTTTTAAAACGTATATTTACATAATATGTAATAATTATTGTTTTAAAATTGTAGTTGTCTAAACAGGCGTTGGCCATTATAATTTAGAATGGTAGACAGCGTCTGGGATTGTATACTACGCATCAGTGAGAGTTTTGTGTTATTTGTTGTAATTTAATGAAACAAAGTGAAATACGTTTATAAAATAGGTTATTTTAAAATGTTCAAGTATACAGTTCAATTCTATGATTTATTCTCTACAATTTTTGTAATAAAATTTCATTTTTGGATAAAGCATATTATATTCCTATTTTGCTTATGGTTTTGTAGTAAGAACTTAAAAAGGCGTTTTCTAACAAATTTGTTTGAAATTGATATATATTTTTAAACACTTCTATTTAGAACTAATTTACAAAACTTCTGTATATTTTGGAAAAAATATTTACTTTTTTTTATGTAGGTCTAACGTTGGATTTTCCTTTACCGAACATTTTTTGCTTCCTAAGCTAATAACTTTTACAATTTTACATCAATAAAATTTTCAGTTGCATGTATAAATTCTTGGGACTTTTTCTATAAAAAAAAAACAATGGAACACTTTTGGATTGGGATTTAACTATTATATTTCACGATTTTTTTTTAACGCTTGAAAACGGCAAAAAATCCATTTTAATTAACACTTGCGATTATAGGGTTAAATTGGCATATTTATCAACCGCGAACTATAACCCCAGAAAGAGAAAGATTTAAATAAAATAATTTGTACTTGGAAAAAAATAAATTATAGGCCTATAATATATTGGGAACCTATATTATAATTTAAATATTAGGTCTGTAAATATTGTTTTCATATTGTCAAATTAAAAGAGTTTTAAATAAGTACTTAATACTGGGCATTTAAAAAAAGATTATTATTATAAATTTAACTTCACAACGTGAGGCAAAGAAAAAGTAGAATACTAGACTAAATATTATAATAGTAATATATAACTGTTTTATATAAGAAGAGTTTTGAATAATACCTATATCTACACACAAAACGTTATTTGTTTGCAGAATGACCTCGGCAGGGTCTCAGCTATGCTGTAAAAATGTTCATAATATGTTTATAGTTTATACTTTGTTCACACCACACTCCGCACCCTCTATCGGCTCATCTTTACATTGCACTAGAACAGTAGTAGTCAAAATGTTTGGCTGGCAATAATACGGCACTTTCACTACGATTAATGGGAGCTTTTTTAAGACAGTAGAAACAACAGATTATCTCCTAAATTTTGGGGGGGGGTCGTCAAATCTTCATATTTTATATTAATTATAATCAGGAACATATGAAAATCCCCCCCCCATGGTATCCCCCCCCCCCAAATTCTGATGGCGCAACTTGCGCCATCAAACCCTGCTGTGGGCCCCGTGATGGGCACTCCTGCATCAAAGTGAAAACAAAATTTTATTTTACCTAATTGAGTTTGAATACCTATTCAATATCTTGTTGAATATCGATTCAATTCTATTAGAAGTACCACTTAATTGTGTGCAATACCAATCGAGTAAATACATCGAACGATGTCGCATAAATCCACCAATAGACACTCTACACTAGCTAGACTATAGCTTATAAGCACTTACGCTCTTGGCGGAGATGGCAATCCTATTTTTAATTTAAACTAGGCCTATATGTACAAAACAGTAAATTTTACAGCAAACCAAAATAATCCGTGGAAACAAAATTCTTTATCATGTCTCAAGTAAGTTAATTCAACCCAAAATCATGTTGAAGTAATATTAACTACAATTAATTAAACTTGTTTATTAAATTTTTGTTTACAAGTCATTTAGACGTACATATACAAAGTTTATCTTGAAAATTCAATGTAAAATTCGTGTAGTTGCAGAGGGCTGAATGAGACCGTTTCGTGATTAGGCCTATATTATTATAATGGTCACATTTAAACAAATTCACGAACATTTGAAAGTTACGACAATCGCTATCGCTGCGTTTCAGATGATGTGCAATCGATAGATCACGTCACTTTCAACATGTGCTGTAATTAAATCTGGAAGGCCTTTCTCCTTTTAAAATATTTCTTTTTCTTTATTGCTGATGTAAACATTAAAATGTATTATCACAATTGAATTTAAAAACCAGTATTTATTAACTTCTAGGTTACACTTTAAATTCACTTTTTGATTGCGGTAGTTTTATTATTGTGTATTTCCTTCCAACCCAATCCGTTTAGTACTCTATTAAGAGTACTTTTTACAACAGTAACAAACAATCTGTGACTCAATTAAAAAAAAAAAAGTAATGTCCTACCAACTAGAAAGAATTAAATAGCCTGAGATCGCGGCAAATACAAAATACACCTAATGTGTATTCTAGAGACTATAGCCTGATGTCAAAATTCCAATAGCCTACTACCAATATCCTATTACTTTAAATGAGCAATTCTTGTATCTATCTTTGTATCTGTCGCGGATCTCGAAAACGGCTCTAACGATTTTGATGAAAATTTGCATACAGGGATTATTTGACATCAGGAATTGAATGCGCTAGGTCTTATGTCTTCAAAAACGCGCATAAAATTTAAACTTCTTTTTATACCACCTTTCAAGTCACTCAGAAGGAGAATAGGTTCAGCTTCTTTTTATACCTCCTTCAAAGTCACTAATAACTATTCGAATAGATACATTATAGATACAATACAGATGATAAAAATACTGAACGATGCTCGTTCACCCAGGCACAAACGAGCCAAAGATTAGCGAGAGCCTTTAGAGAGTTTTCCAACTGCGAGCGAAGCGAAGCAGCCATCTAAGCCGTAGGCCGAGGCGGGGTTGAGATGCGAAGAGCACAGAGGCAGAGCCCCTAGTAATGTTTTAAATCCAGTAAAATGTCATTCCATTTACAGGGTGTTCCAAAAAGAATGACAGGATTTCGAATGAGTGCTACTGGAAAAGTTTTAAACATATTTAAACGATTTAAATGTCAATTTGAAGAGTAAATAATTCGGCCACGCAGCTGAACCGCTGACGTGAGTTGAGCAAATTTCTAAAATTAAGTTTATAAGCCTATGTATTAGGGTTTCAACCAACAATAATTTGGGAAATAGGTCTATTCACGACGGTGCTGAATTGCTGCAAAATTGTTCGCACCCCATTCCGCATATTGGGAATATCTTCAAACACAATGCATTGCGTGCTTCGCACGCCATTCCAAATATTGGAAATATCTTAAACACACAAGGCATTGCGTGCTTCGCACGCCAACCCCCGTATTGGGAGTATCTTCAATACACAATGCATTACGTGCTTCGCACGCCAACCCTGCGGTAAAATCCACCACATGGCTTTGAACCGGGTACTTTTATGGTATATTTCGTTTTGTTCGATTTTGGGAGAACCAAGCGAGCTATAAGGTCGTGTAAAAAAACAAAATGTGCAGAATAACATCCTACATTTATATTTGTAGAAAAACGTCTAAAAAAAATTAATTCTCGTAGGAAAAATCTAAAAAAATAGTTACTTCCGGTCAAAAAACGTACTTCCGGTTGTTGGATTTTTTTGGCTAACGAACTCGTCCGAGCGACGTAGACAACCAACATGTGTACCAAATTTGAACCAAATCGGACTTGAAATGTGGCCGCTAGAGTGCGAACACATATATATATATATATATATATATATGAATTTTAATTACCCCCCAAAACGTGTTCTGGGGACCATGATCGGTGCTCATTTGCTACTCCCGACCTTGGGTCTCACCATAAGGGCCACTGCAATAGCTCATTTTTCCTATGGAAATTCGCTAATAAACGGTACCAGGAACTGGCACATACTTTCTCACAAACATATCTATCTATATAATAGGCAAGCACAAAACTTGTCGTCCTTTTTTCTCAGCTTGTGTGCATCGTAGGAGAAATTCGCGCATACCGTTAGAAAGGTAGTGTCCTGTAGATGAGCAGAATCCCATTATAATTTACATCGGTCCTCAGGGATACGCCCCAGTGGCCCTCAAAGTTTCAATGTTAATCTTATGGAAGGTCAATCTTAAGGAAGAAAAAGAAAGATTTCTTTTGATTTTATCAGGGGCACAAAAACAGCTGTTAGTATGAAAAGCTTAAAACAGCTGATTTTGATCAACAGCTGTTTTTGATCAACACCTGATTTGGATCAAAAACTGAATATAATTTTAGGTTAGGTAAATCAAGCAATAGCAATAGCGAAGCATTGCCGGGTCCACTAGTTTAAATTACTCAACAGATTTACTGTGACTTGTAGGGTGGGGTAGGAAGGTTTTTTTTATTAAAGTTGGAGATTAACTAATAAATATTATTATTATTATCTAGAGAGAAAACTATTCGATCGATTTCGAACAAATTTGCACCAATCACGTCAATTATGTCTTTATAGATGCACGTAAAAAGGATTTAAAAAACTTTGAAAAAACCCCTTTATGCAGAAAAAATCAGTTATTATTAGCTAAACGAGAATTTTTAGAAAGATGCAGGTTTTTGAATATGGTAGGGCACATTAAAGGCTACAAATAAGCCAAATTTTATTAAAATCGTTACAGCCGTTTTTTTTATAAAAAAATAATAACTGATTTTTTTTGAGGTTTTTTGGCCAAAAAGGGGGTTATTTCAAAACTCTTTTTTGTGCATCTATACCAGCCACTGGACATGTCTGGTGTAAATTTGGTTGAAATTGATCGAATAGTTTTCTCTCTAGCTTTGTATACTTTTTTAAAGTTGGAGAATAACTAATAAATATTATTATTATTATCTACAGCGAAAACTATTCGATCGATTTCGAACAAATTTGCACCAAACACGTCAATTAGGACTTTATAGATGCACGTAAAAAGGTTTTGAAAAATGTTAATAAACAATGCCCAAAAAACCCCCAAAAATCAGTTATTATTATTATTATTAGCTAAACGAGAATTTTTAGAAAGATGCGGGTTTTTACAATATGGTAGGGCACATTAAAGGCTACAAATAAGCAAAATTTTATCAAAATCGTTAAAGCTGTTTTTTTTATTAAAAAAATAATAACTGATTTTTTGGGGGTTTTTTGGCTAAAAAGGTGGTTGTTTTTCAAAATGGTGCCAAACCCTTTTTCGTGCATCTATACAGGCCTACTGGACATGTCTGGTGCAAATTTGGTTGAAATCGATCGAATAGTTTTCTCTCTAGCTTTGTATACTTTTATTAAAGTTGGAGATTAACTAATAAATATTATTATTATTATCTAGAGAGAAAACTATTCGATCGATTTCGAACAAATTTGCACCAAACACGTCAATTAGGTCTTTATAGATGCACGTAAAAAGGTTTTGAAAAATTTTGATAAACAACCCCCTTTATGGCCAAAAAAACCCCAAAAATCAGTTATTATTATTAGCTAGAGAATTTTTAGAAAGATGCGGGTTTTTACATATGGTAGGGCACATTAAAAGCTACAAATAAGCAAAATTTTATCAAAATCGTTAGAGCCGTTTTTTTATAAAAAAATAATAACTGATTTTTTGGGGGTTTTTTGGCCAAAAATGGGGTTGTTTTTCAAAATGTTTCAAAACCCTTTTTCGTGCATCTACAGGCCTACTGGACATGTCTGGTGCAAATTTGATTGAAATCGATCGAATAGTTTTTGCTCTAGCTTTGTATACATACAGACAGACATTTTGTAAAAACCACTTTTTGGACTCAGGGGGTCCCAAAACGGATATTTTCACAAAAATCTCAACATCGAATTTTTTTGCGATCACTATACTTTCTCTATACTATAGTATAGTGAGAAAGTAAAAACCAAGTTTTTTTATACCGTAATAAGTTTTGATGTGAGCTTCATTTGTTGTGCTGTAGACATCAAAGCGGTAATCGATTTCTTGTCAAGTGTTTTGTAGCATTTGTGGTGTTACAATCGTAATCGCTGTCGAAATTCGCTCACGCAAATGTCTCAAATCGTGATTTTTCTGCATACACAATGTTTTTTATTTTACCCCAGAAAAACAGTCCTAAGGGGTCATATCTGGACTCCTGGGAGGCCAGGGACTAGGCGCATCCCTGCCTATCCAACCATTTGGAAATCTGATGTTTAGTGCATGCGTACTTCCTGACGGTGATGAGGCGGACGCCATCTTCTATGAAAATGACACTTAGACCAGCTTTAGGTTTGTGACAAATCAAGAAGTTACGCCCTACTAAAAGGTATTATAATTATTTAAACATTAAAAAAGTTTTTGTATGCTAATAAGCCTACACTACATTAGTAGTATTAACCATGATTACATGGTGGATTCACAAAAGAAACATCACGATTTAAATTTTAAGAGCGTTTCAACAAATTAATGACAAAAGTCAATGTGGTTTTAAAGAGCATTGTCTGTTCTCAATATGAATATAGTTATGTTTTTACATAAGTAATAATAAAATGATATTGAGTAAAGAAAATATCTGGTTATTGTCATCAAACGGATATTATCAGTTATTGTTGTTTTCACAATAAGCGCCAAGCGGCATTACTAAATGGATTAGTATTTCACTAGTTTTTCAAGCTGGATAGCCACGATTCCAAGTAACGTCAACACAAATTCCTTCCAGTTTTGAAAAGAGCTTAAACCAATATTTCTGGATTACTGTACTTTCATTGGTAATTTCTCACATTGTACAGCAAATGAGCCTGCAAAGTTTTTTACTGACTTTTTGGGAACCACAAAATAATTAAAACAACACGATTTTTGTTTTCAACACTAAAAATATATTTAAATAATGTACACTAGTTCCAAAATTTAAATGATTATGTTCGAAATGAAATAAATGGCAGAAATAGGCGTGTACCGCAGTCAACCATTACTCTCAGGCATTGTCCTGCGTGAGCGATCTGGCGATGAAAGTGTAAATAAGGCCAGTCAGCAACATGTCGTTGTTCCGCAGTCATGCTGTTCGAAAGTTATTACTTAAAATATGTGCTTGCTCAAGAATTGTGTAGGAAACCGACTAATGATATTTATTTAGAGAGGACTTGTTACGGAGAATATCACCACCTGTTCCATAAACTGAAAACCTGTCAAAATGGACCTGAGTTGTTTCATTCATATTCCATAAAATGCCTCTACTTTGTACTTCACTAATTAGAAGTTCGGTAAACTCAGACATGACTACCACAAAGAAAAAACCAGTGACAACTAATTGTAGATCTACTCCGTATCTGATGCACTCAGGAAATGCGCAGTATGAACAAGCGACGGAGCGACCGAGGTGATTTAAAACAAATATTTTGTTCTTGTCGCGTCGCGCAAACATCGCTTTATCGCTCTGATCGCAGTGTAGGACACTTCTGGGAGATAACCCAGTTTGTTATTTTCGCGTCGCTCACGCTGGACAATGCCTCACCAAAGCTAGTCCTAAACTACTCTGTTAAATTAAGGTCTGTTAAATCAAGCATTAACTGTATCACATGGATTCTTAGTGTTTCGAGTGTTCGAGATAACGAAAACAGAGGAGAAAAACGGATGAACGCAACTGGGAGGTGGCAACAACACTAGTAGTGCCAGTTGTATCTAATCCTTCCTTCTTTCTGACGGACCCGGTATCCATTTCACCGGAAGCCTCATTCCAACAAAATGGATGAAAAACGTGAAGGAAACAAAACCAGCTTCCATTCCAATTTGGTTTAAGCGTTTTCATCAAGCTTAGTCTCTATTTAACTTATTTGTATAACAATAAATGTATGTTTTTATCATGAACGTCTTTTTAATTTCTCCTGTTTTAATGTTAAAAAAATCTGTATTTTTTCTGAACTAAGTTCGGAATTGGCGGATTTTCGGAACAGACAGAATAGCGGGACTCTAGTGTATTTTTAGCTTTCAAGCAAAACAAAATACATCTGAACAAAAATGCTGTGGTCGCAGTTTTTGTAATCACAGATATTGTCATCAATCAGTTAATGTTATCACATATCTAAGTCAGGATCATTAGTATCACTGCATAAAGGAAATACATCTTTTACTATTATCAGCTCCAGTTATAACTTTTCTCTGTCAGTGACAAAAAAATAACTTGTTGCCAACATGATGTATTACAGAAAGAGCGGTTAATGGTCTGCAGACAGTTTGGGTACAGTATGAAGTTAAAAGCCCTGTAGCAGTAGGGCAACCGAATGATTTTTACCTGACCTACAGAGTAGTTTTTGTTAAATGTCTAACATTTAATTTCTCAGTTGTGTTTCTGAACTTATAGAGGTTAGTGTAACATCACTATTTTGATTAAATGTTTATAAAAAAACTTATTGGGGAACAACTCCTTACACTTAAACCATCATATGCTTAAATAATGTTTTGCTTATTCTGATAATGTTTACGGTTTATATGCCATAGACACAGTTTATTTTGTTAACAAAATTATATTACGCCTCCCAAAATGTTTTGTCTTTTTTGTTTTACAAAATGTTTTGAACTTTGGTAAATATACAAATTTAAACATGGATTCTGCTATCAGCCCAACTAATTTGCAATTTGTCTCTCCGTTACCATTCATTCATAAATGAGAAAGTAATTACGAACCAATCCGCTAGTGAGTGGAAGCCTTTATAATCATACAGTTCGAAGTTAGCACATTAATGGTATTTAGTATAAATGCTTAATTCTAAATTCGACTTCAATATTCCATATTTTAAGTTTTACATGATTAACTAATAAGGATACAAATAAAAAGGTTTACAATAAAAATACTCTTTACACACTTAAAGTTTATTAAGTTTTAACACAATAATGGTGTTTCGTTATATGAATCTTTACGTAAACAAACAAAAGTCTGGAATAACAGAGTTTTATTTTAAATATTTTATAAAAAAAACCTAAACTAATAATAAAATTAAAGAGTATTCCAGTAATAAATTTTGGAATGAAGTTTATGTTGTAAAATTATAATTAAAATGCTCATTTAAAAATAGTCTTCTCCAATTATTGATCCTAAATTACATACAAGCGTGTAAGGTTGTATACAGCCAGAAATGTTCAAATTTCCAACTAATATATGTATACATAAAAAAAAATAACTTAAACCTAGCTCCCAAGTCAGACGTAGTCGTACGGTCGTGCTGCCATACTGTTAAATCCCCGCATCTGTACAACAAAGAGATAATTAATGAAATAATGTTTCAATTTTGTTGAAAACAGTTTAAATAAAAACAAAATAAATTTACTAAACAAATTTAAACAAAACACATTTCTAAAAATAGCTCTATATATTCTACTGATGGATTCAGAGAGCTACCAACCTTGCATTTTAAGATATTTCAGTAATGAAATGCGTGAAAACATAATGGTGGTAAGAATGTGATTTTTATCATAAAATATTGTATATAATTAAATCTAAACATAAAAAATGAGACAATAGATGTAGTTAGTATAAGGTTATGTATTCCCTTTGTATTATTATATTGCTTATTTAGACTATTTAAATTAAGGATTTTTTAATAGGTCTACTTCATAAATAAAAATACAATAAAAACTGTCATATCCAGACTAATGTGGCACCGAGTGATCACAATATCAGAAGACGTATACAGAAAATGATGGAATATAAGCAATTATAATGTTAGACATAACACAAGATTGCGTTTATTTTTATTGACATAACACAAAAACTCTTCTAAAAGCCGCTTGTAATATACACGTGCTTGTGTTTACAGTGCCGTGTTAAATGTACCTTGTTGTTAAAATATGATCAGGTTTGAGTTTTTAGTAAAAGCAGTATAAAACACATATTACGGAGTATTAAAAAAATATTTACAACAATTAATTGTACAAAACAGTTAAATACTGTACTGACAAAACATTAAAGTTGTTTGTCTTTTACCGACAAAACCTTAAAGTTGTTTGTCTTTTACTCAAAGTGTTTTATAAATAAGTTTGTTATCTTGGCCTATTTCACTTGCTGATTTTTTCAAAGCATTATCTAGCCACCTTCTAAAAAGCATGAGGCCAGCTGGTTGGTATCCCTTCTTCCTGGTATTCTACGTACTTAAGATACTAGATTCCTTTCAAGGCCTCACAGCGTGAATATCACAACATTGGTTTATTTTCTTCGTTATTAGCATTTCTTTCAGGAGGAGTGTTATTTTCTGAAGTTATATTGATTATATCGCTATTGATAAACTTAGGTTCTTCAAATCCATTGATTCACCTCACCAACATTGTTAGTCCCTGCACAACCAATGCTATTTAAAACATTAATTATTTCCAAATCCTGTTTCTTGAATTTTTTATAATAGACTCATTTTGAAAAACATTTAAATTTTTCTTTCTTCCAGAATTTTTCTGTCCCACTTTTACTTGCTTTGTGGTGACTTTTCAAGGTGGCTGGATTAATACTATTCCACGCTTGAGAGGCCCATATAACACATACAGCGCAAGTCGATACTTTTTAACCCTCTAAGTGTTACGGGATTCAATTGAGCACTCATCATCCCGCGACGGGCCACGTAACGCTTCTGAATTGAGTATCAACTTGTATTGACTATTTCACCCACTAAAAGTCATCCAATCTTAATAAAACAAAGACCGTTGGAAAGTAAATGTTTCAAACTTTAATTTTTGTATTTACAAGTTTTTTCTAAAACGTATATTTACACACGTAATCATCGTTGCAGTTTTTGAGTTTTCTAAAAGCCAATGTCACGCGAATTTTAATGCGCCGAAACTACCTTTAATTCCAGTTTCTATGTCACTCAATACAGTCCGCCCGGTATTTTTCTGAGTTATATCTGTACACTGAAGGATTCATCACAATGTTACCTATCTGAAACTTCCATCCAATCAAAAATCGGAAAAATAGTTCAAAAGTTGTGGCGCGTTTTGTATACCCTTGCAATTGGTCAGATTTCAACCAATAAAACACCACATTTTGCGTTCGAGATATCTCTTATAATTCGAATTATTTCAATAGACTTTTTTATATCTATTTATAGACCAAAGTTCAATCTTTCGTTTGGTATAAAGCAAACTAAAATTGACTGGTTAGGTGTTATTCAAACAGCAGTTGAAATTTCATATTTGCGCAGAATTCATACTACCGCTTGAGATTGCAAAACAAAGCTTTTTCCATTGTCTTCAACGGTCATATTTTGAATTTCCTTTGTCCGCACGAGATTTCATTTGCTTCATCTCACTTTTGTAATTCAGTTGATTTTAAGTAAAACACTTTTATTATATGGTAATATACAAGTATACAGTTCAATTCTTTGATTTATTCTCTACACTTTGTTATAATAATATTTCATTTTTGGGCAAAGCATATATTAGAAAATTACGTTACAACTAGGCCAAGTTTTGTTAACAATCGTGTATTTGGAACATAAAAACTGGTGTTTTCAAAATAAGAAATTTGAAATAGATAAATGTTTTTATACAGTTATATTTAGAACTAAATTACGAAACTTTTTTAAACTTACGAAAAAGTTACAAAAAATGTTTACTACTTTTTATGTACGCCTAAAGTTTAAACTTTTTCTTCCGTTACTGAACATTTTTTGTTTCATGAGCTAATAACTTTTACAATTTTACATGAACAATTTTTTTACTGGCATATATGAATTCTTTGAACCTTTATCTAAAAAAAAACTACAGAACACTTTTGGATTGGGGTTCAATTTACTATTTTTGGCGAATTTTTGAAAAAATGCTTGCAAAACACAAAAAACGGAACTTTATTGAAAAAAATTAACATGGACAGTTGCAGGGTTAAACTTTTGGTAATACTTTTCTCAACATCTATCCCATCAAGCAATACTGTTTCAGCGGTATGTGCGCTTCAGCGACTCAAGTCCATCCTTGATCCATTAGGTCAGTTATAACACTTATAACCTTGATAAGATTTTCCATAGTAAATATATTACTGGAACCTCTTGCTGAAGAAATATTTGTACAGAGGTAGTAAACTCCAGCAGTAGGCTGGTGAATATCAAACAATAGCTTTGTAAGATGATTTTCTAAATGTTCTTTCACTTTCATAAATATTTTATTTTATTACAGTTCTGTTTGTAACTCATTCTTAAACCACACTACATTATTTTATTAGATCAGGTGTAGAAAGTTGGCCTACTCTGTTCCTAGGTAAGCAATACATAAAACCAAAATATGTTATAATAACTCACATTTAGTCTTTGTTCAGCTCTATTATATGAGGGTTTGTAGTAGACCATATTCTGCAATAAAATTGTGATTGATGGCATACAAATTCATATGGAAATGTGATTTTTTAATTCAAGAAGTTTTATCAAGCCAACCCTCACCTAACAAAATTATAGCTAATACTAATAAGGTAAA
>JAGFPH010000298.1:647927-675453 GCA_018207615.1 Philaenus spumarius | reverse complement strand
GTGCCCTCTATGCCTTGCCCTGCTCGTTTCTGTTATTATACTCTTTTAAATTACAATTAATTGTATATCACAGGAAATTCTTCCACAGCCAGAACAAAGGATACATTTTCACAGTCATTATCCACTAAAGGCATTTTAGGCTATTTTTATTTTTATGTATTACTATTCACAACTGAGTGGAACACAAATCAACGCAGAACTATGACCACTGACAAAATAAAACAAAACACGAAATGTAGGCCAGAGAGTGGTACCTGCAAATGCGTTTGCACGAGATTTGTTTAATTTGAAACAGTAGTTTTTATAGGCCTAATCAGTAGAGGTATTAAAATTTGTTGAAACAATCTGATTTATTTTTATAGATATGTTTTCTATATGAGGTTCAAATTTTATTAAAATCTGTTAAATATTTTTAAAGTTATTCAATTTTTACTGGAGTCATAAACAAAATATTTTTCACCGAATAAAGATATCGGAAAGTAGTTTTTATAGGCCTAGTCAGTAAAGGTGTTCAAATTTGTTGTAACAATTTGATTTTTGTAAATTGTTATTGTAGGTATGTTTTCTAAAGGTGGTTGATATTTTATTAAAATCTGTTAAATATTTTTAAAGTTATTACATTTTTACTGAAGACATAACAAACAATTTCTCACCGAATAAAGATATCGGAAAGTTATTTTTATAGGCCTAATCAGTAAGGGTATTAAATATTAAAATGTGTTGTAACAATCTGATTTATTTATATTATTAGTATAGGTATGTTTTCTATATGTGGTTCAAATTTGATTAAAATCGGTTAAATATTTATAAAGTTACAATTTTTACTGAAGACATGAACAAACAATTTTTTTACTGAATAAAGATATCGGAAAGTAGTTTTTATAGGCCTAATCAGTAAAAGTATTAAAATTTGTTGTAACAATCTGATTTATTTAAATTATTATTATAGATATGTTTTCTATATGTGGTTATATATCAGTTAAATATTTTTAAAGTTATTGAATTTTTACTGAAGGCATGAACAAACAGTTTTTCACTCAATAAAGGTATCGGAAAGTAGTTTTTATAGGCCTAATCATTAAAAGTATTAAAATTATTTGTTGTAACAATCTGATTTATTTAATGTGGTTCGAATTTATTGAGCTAGGATAAATATTTTTTAATTTGTTCAATTTTGAACCTGTGGAACACAAATCAGCCCTGAAGTAAACACTGACGAAGGCCAGAGAGTGATATCTGCGCATGCGCTGGGTCGAGGTGCGTGTGGCATGCATCGCCAAACACCGACCGATCGGTGTTCGAGTGGCAGATGCGTGGCGCAGCGCGATGCACGGAAGATGCGCCACGCCACTGCTACTTCAGTATGTAGGATCCCGTTTAAAAGCATTGGTTGATTTTCGCGTGGCGAGCAGCTACTTGCCACTTGCAGCAAGCTGCATGCCACGCCACTTCAGTGTGTAACCCGCCTAAATATAGCAATGTTTAACAATATTGTTGCTTTATAATATCAACTAAATAAACAGATGTTTTTTTCCTCTCATAAATCCAATCATATGACCCTTTCTAGGATTAAACAAAAGGCAACTGCATCACAATAATTTAAACTTGTAAATTACTTTTGCAAATTATTAATTTTTGTTTCACCCAAAGTAAAAATGTGAGCCCTCCAAAAATATCTCGGACGATAATCTGAATGTTAAACTGGATTCAGGTATTATAATTTTTTTCAAATATGAAATCTAACATTTACCTCACTAATATTGGCGCCTATCTCTGGAGTAGGAGCGTGATCGCCTTGGTGGAGGGCTGCGTGATCGAGAACGTGATGCAGATCGCCTCCGCGCAGACCTTGACCTAGTGCATGATAAAGTAAGTAAATAATGTATCAATGTTAAGTTCAAGATTTAGGTAAGGTGGGAAAACAAACTAAACAACAATTAACATATATAAACCCTGAAAAATCTGTATATTATATATATATAAAACACAAATTGAATGAATGTATAGTTTGTTATTTTTTCTCATTCCACAATCATAACCTTGGATTAGAAATGATTCTAAAGTAGATATTACGAAATAACTTTCAAAGTATTTAAGATTGGCCTGATTCATATGATCACCAATTTTAAAAACACTGATAATAGGCGGTACATAAGTCATGATTCATAAGATTGCTAATTTAAAAACTATTGCTATTTACACTATGGGTGTATATTTGCTAAGCAATAGATTACAAATGGTGGCTAGAATACTTTTGCTAGAGCTGTTCTTAGTACAGATTGCTGCATTGTCTACAGCAAGACGGTTATATCAAAATTGTAGCTATTAAAGAATGAAAAGCCTAAATATTTTTAGTTAAATCCCTGATGTTCCCACTTCACGATTTTATTTCTTTTAAAATACCAAAATAAAAAGTTGCAAATGTAAATAAATATTTCATAATTTGACTTACTAGTAATTTGAATACATTAAGTTATTTTTTACTAACTTTCAAATAAGACATTAAAACTGAATCTCTTAAGGTTTTTATTAAACTATAAGTGCGTCACTTTATAAATTAAATTAAATTTTACACGCTGATAAAAAGTTTAATATCATACTAATACTAAGCGGAATGTAAAACTTTAAATTGACCAATAAGCAGACAAATAAAATCATATTTTTGTGATTTGATAATAAAACTGATAAAATAGAAAAAGAAAAACTCAATATGTTCTACAACAAATGATTGACACATTTTGTAAAAATGAATTATTTAGTTTCAACTTCAAATAAGAATAATTTCTAAAGATGAACCAATACTCAGGTATTTGCAGAAAAATCACAATAACCAATAATATAACTGTTAGTTAATTATTCAAGTACAAATTACTAATGCGTAATAAACAGGTATGATATAAAAATCAGTTAATTTTACAGGTATTGGTGATTTATGAACTAGTTATGAGATTAAGATACATTGGTTTGTAATTTAAAAATTCTTTGCGAATACAGGCTCTTTATGTTTTGGTATTTAGCATGGTAAAAACAACATTTACATTTTGAATCATCTCAACTTTAGTATAATTAAGAGAATTTACTAAAAACTAAATTATCAACTGTCGTCCTTAAATGCAAAACAATTCCCCAAAAATTCCTTTGTTGAAGCCACTTAACAGAGCATTACTTATCTGCAACCAGCAGTGTTTCCAGACAAACGATGTTCTTCCAAAACAGATATTCAACCTAAATACCTGCAAACAGCTTTGGTTACAAAGACAAGAGAGAAATTATAAAATAATTGCACTACAATGAAGTAATTAAAAAAAACTCATCCAAACCACCTGGTCCTATATAAGACTTGATATTTTAAGCAAAATTATTTTAAAACATGAAGGATAATAAACATTTTATTATTATATATCGACATTAAAACTTTATTTACTGGTCTTTATTTTAAATGACATTTCCGTTAAAGTATATATTTTAGATCAATTTGGGAAGAAATCCATAAACTAATTCTACGGTTTCTATCGACCCAGTTCTTTATTTTTAAATACCCTTTAAAATAATAGGTATTGTAATTTCTTACCAATTTAAATTTGTAGCAAAATTCATAATGGATCTAAAGGTACACTAATCATACTTAAATGTATCTAGCCGATTTCTTTTTTTTTAATGTTAAATTAAATAAAATACAAATTTAATTAAATTGAAGAATTACCTGTGACTCAAACTTCACGTGATTTTCTAACGCAGACAAAATGTAAACAGATAATAATTGTTATATCGATTGTGGCCTTGAATATACAAAGAATACAGGATATTTGGGAAGTCGGGTCCTGTATTTGTAGTCAAACACTTAAGTACATGTATATAGTATACAGGCCATGTATATACAATACATTTGATAGAAGAGTAGCAGAGATGCGTGTGATGGTGTTGGACGAGGGTTGGCATGAAGTGGTTGTTGGTGGTTGTGATGGGGCTTAAAGTGGGATGGTCCTTCATGTTGGTGGACGCAATTTTCGTGGTGGTTGTGGTGGTTGTTGAAGAAGTTTAGTGCAAGCAGAGTGGACCCTGCAACCGTGTCACACAGTACAGAATTTTATAACTAATTCTAGGTTTAACCTTTTTTTAAAAGAGATGTATTGGATTCTGAATAAGCCAGTTTAAAGTAGATATTTATTAGTATTTAAGTATAGATTATTATATCTAATAAGGGAACTATGTAAACAACTAGAATTACCAAAGTCAAATGTACTTTAACAAAACACATAGACACCAATCAAAATTACATAAACAGAAGTTCTCTCTACTAACTGTGAATTAAGTCGACAATATAGAAATAGTATTCGACAATATAGAAATAGTATTGTAATCAAATGAGATTTAAGCGGAAGTAATCACAATGCAACATTACCGGCCTTCGCACAGAGACTTTTATTAAACAGTATAAAACATGACGAACCACACAGTTTTGTTTTAGTTATTTTTTTTATATTAAAAGTTTACTATCTCGTCATGTTGGAAGTGGTTTAATGCATTTAAATGTTTACTTTTACATAAGGCGCTCCTGAACACATCTCAATGCCTAGTCCCCCGGTAGGCACTCCTGATTAAAAACATTGAGACATTGCTTGCTCGGGTCGATGATAATATTATGTCACTGATTTGAACCTTTTCGAATAGAAATTATACACAAATTTTCACAATGATCTGATCTTTTTACCTTAGTCAAATAAATGGAGCTCGGCTTACTTTTTACTATATCAACAATTATTTGATATTAACTTTAAAAATAAAAGAATATGGGATCTTTTACAACCAATTTTATTTGTAAATATAATCTAGTTTATTATTATTATTAGGCTACTTTTGTAAACCATAATATTCAAGTACAGGAAAAGACAACATATTTATAAAAGATTAGTTTTTTAAAGGGATCATTTGAAAGTAATTTTAATGTAAAGAATTTAAATAGTACTTTTGAAATTTGTAAAGAAAAACAATTAGATTTTTTATATATTGGACCAAAGTATTATGAAACATTTCAATTCTGTATCACTCACAATTTAAATGATACAACATTTTTGTTAAAAACACAAAATGGCAGCTAATAGAAAACCAAGCATTTTAGGTCATTTTTATAAAAAATATTTTAGGTCGGTTTTGATGAGGAATAAACTCTTAAGTTTTGACGCGCCTTAAAGTTATTATCTTAAAAAAATTACAAACTCTTAAGGACTCGAAGTAGTTGTTAACATATGAGAATAGATAGGAATACCGTTTAATTAAATAAACTACCAACATTTAGATTTTTCTATTTAAAAAGTAATTGAGATGTGTAAAACTGACCATCGAGGGCTTGTTATAATCCACATCTGTTTTCTTTTCATAAATAAAGAGTCTAGGATATCAAGATGCTTGTATGACCGGAATAACATAAAACATTTATTTATTTATTTCTCCAGCTTCCCTTTGATTACAAAAGTTTGGCGTTGCCAATGGTAATGTAGGATTTGTCGACAAGTTCACAAAACAATACAGAAGCACAAAAGAAAACACAATAGAAGAAGTGCCTTAAGCACCTCTAAACTCCACAAACTCTTTAACTGAGTAAAAACATTGCTTTATTAAAATTTTTTTTAATTTTTTCTTAAAATTTGTGTTATACAAGACATATTTTATATCAGACTGCAATTTAACTGAAGCTTTAAAAAAAAATCTTAACTTTTATCAAAATCATTTCAATCAATTTTAAAAAACTACACTGTTATAATACTTCAAAATGGTAACGCCATCAACAAGAATTTTTTCAGAAAATTGTTGGACGACATCTGCAGTTCAATGTTCAATAATGAGTATAAATGCTTTGTGCATGGAAATTAAGTACATTTGTTTTCTTTGGTAATAGAAGATTTACACTTAACAATTAAAATATAAATTACACTGCAATGAATTATTGGATAAGTATTAGTTGAGGCTCGCAGAGAAGTTAAAGAGTATAGTGATTTTAACCCTTTGCGGTCGGATGGCCAGTGAGACCGGCCACACAGTTGTAAAAGATAGCACGGAATAATTTCAACATGAGATGTCCTCGCCGCTCGCCTGGCCTGTGACACTGTCCACGTCAGTCTATGCGTCAGCTCGGTATTTATCATGGCGGCCATCTCCCACCAACTCGGAATTGTTTTAGCAACAACCTTCAATGTTTACATAGGACATTTAAATTTTAAATAATAGTAAACAAATTACATTGAAACATGTGTTTTATTGTTATAAACGTAAAGATAATAAAATGGATTACAATATACTTTTGGTTGTTTTATTAAAATGACATCACTTAAGAATAACAAAAGAAATTACAGATTATACTGAGCCTTGTGTAAACAACATGACTTTCTTTAATGTTAATCTTCTTTAAACTTGTTGTTGGTGTGATATTTCTCAAAACACTCGACTTAAAACAAATTGATAAATAAACAGTGACAATACAATGTACGGACACTCATTCGGTACAAACAATGTCAATGGAACCAGCAAAACAGATGTGTGTTTATATTTTTTTCCAAGGCAGAAGGCGGTAAAATGTGATGAAACACATTGGTCATGTAGTTCAATAGTTACTCAGTAGGTTTCAGCACTTCACAGACATACTGGCACATGGTAAATATTTCTAAATACAGAAAGTTTTTCTGGCCAGTGACACAGGCCACCCGAGCGTAGAAGAAATTCTATCTTGGGCAGTCTCACGGGCCAGCCAAGCGCTGAGGACAACTCTAGTGGAAACAATTCCGACTTGTTGCGCAAATGGCTGAGGCCCATCAGACCGGCCATGCGATCGCAGAGGACAAACTATAAATACCATATCCGACCGCAAAGGGTTAATAATGTAGAATAAGAAAAAGTGGAAATAAAAAGTAGTCCAACACATAAAAGTGTATTTAAAACTTCTGTTTCATAATCATTACTAACAACTCTAATAGTTTTAAGTTAAATATAGATTTATTAATTAAATTTGCAATGATTTCATTATTTTAGATTTAAAATACTTTAGGTTGTAAATATCTTAATAAACAGTAGAATGTTGTTTATGAATTGTGGATATTATCATAAAACTTGATGTAAGTAAACTATAAATCCTTAACAAAATCCTAATAATTAGACTTTGTCAAACTATTATATCTAAAAATGTATAACCCGAAATTCTCAACCAAAATAGTGCTTTAGAGTGAAAAACACAAGAGGCTTTTTGTATCCCTACTTTCAAACCAACAGAAAAATTCTGAAAATAACGATTACCACTTTGGGGATCTTATAAAAGCTATTTATATTTTGTTTATTAACTTCTTAAAGATTGACGATATTGGGACCTTTTGTATTTGAATCCCTGACCCTGAAAAATAGGGACTTTAAAATAATATAAATTCTGTAACTATTGTCCCAGACTTTTGAAAATATATATTATATTTCTATAATGATAAAGATATTGCTTAAAGATATTGTCTACCCTATGGATTAATTATTGTACTTTAGGTCAATACCACGTTGTTTCCAATGATGAATTAAATAATTTTTTTAAATCTTTAATAAATATTTTTGTATCTTTTCAAATTTGTTTATATTTACAGATCTTCTATTTCAGACAGTAAAACAGTTCTTTTGAGAACTAATCGGAAAAAATTCTTATAAATTTACAAGAAAAAGTTCGTCCACTTTTTAAATGCCTTTTTTTTGTTACATCTACGTTGAAGACTATACATAAAAAATGAATACATCAAATTCTTGTTTTTCTTATTCTTCACTTCTTTACTTTGTACCAGTTGGACTAATAAATATAAAACCTGAAAGTGAGGGATTATGTTTATTTTAATTAACTACTTAGGGTTCAATTTCTTTAAAGAAAAACGGAACCCTTCTAATATCACTTACTTATCTATCGCGAAAAAGTTGTTATACAAAATTACATGATTATAAAGCAAGCTAACCTGCATATTTCCCAATAACAGAACACAAATATTTTACTATAAATTTGGTGTACGACAAAGTGTAGTACCACAAAAAAATAAATATTGGATGTTACTTTTATGTAGTTGGTATTTAAAAAGGCTTAATTTAGTTCACCAAAACAATTTTTTTAAAGTCAGGAATAATAAGTATGGAAATATCCGTATGGAAATAACAAAAATTCAATCATTAGACATTCTGGAACTCTTAGTTCTATCAGAAATCAATGATTGTAGCCTATATCCAGAAATTCACAACCAAAAAAAGGGCTTCAGAATAAAAAACATAAAAACCTCTTTTTATATCCCAACTCTCAAACTTTCAGGAATTTCCGTGGAAGTAAATTAAAATTTATTGGTGTGAAACCTGCTTATATATAGACCAGCTATCAGAAACAGTGGAAGGAATAGGTTTTTGAGCTTTTTCCATGTTTCTTCAAAAAAAAAAAATACATCAAAAAAGAAATACTTTCAAACGACACCCCACACAATAGTATCATACAAATTTTATTTATTTTTGGCGTACAAAATTTTGCCAAAATTTCCCATAAAATATTTGTTTAGTTTTGGTTACTGGAATATTTGCTGGTTAGAGCGCTTTGTATGATTTCAGCTTTATAACTTTATTCGATCAGGAGAATTTCACTGCATAAACCAGTTATGTTATAAAGCTGAGACACACCTGCCAGCTTTTCACCAATAACAGTTAAAATTAAATTATTCGTTAAATTAGTTTACTTTCTAAATCAATTTGAAACAAAAAATTCAACACTATATTATCATGGCTTCCTTCAAAATCCAATAGATCAACAAATTATAGATACTTTCTCCAACCATAAAAGAAATTGAAATTTAATTGACCAACTAAGTAAAACAACTACTTTAGAAATTATAATTTAATAATACTCTTAAATATTTTATATTGACAATAACTACTCATGTTCATTAAAAGTATGTGCTTACGCGAGATTTGTCTGTTTTTTAATTAGTTTTTTAACTAAGTTCATTTCATAAAAAATATTATAATATCAATCTGTCCTTAGTTTTCCTGTATACAAAGGATTTATAATTGTATCCAAAATAATAAAGTTAAAAATACTTTCAAACTACTTGACACAAATGTGAATTATAAAATCATAATTCTCAACATGGCAGTTTACTAACCTCGACCTCCTCGGAGATGACCGCTTACGTCCACCACCGCCACCACCTCCTCTCCTTGATCTTCCGTTTGACATTTCTACAATTATATGAGTTCCGCAGCAACGCCTAGAACAATTAATTACAGTTAGTATTAATTTCCAATTCACCTAAACATATTTGAAACAGCATATTCATTCTTATAAGTGGAAGAATATAAGAATGAGATTGTCAATCTATTTTTTTTTCTCTTTTTTTTAACCCTCCCAGTGGCAGACTGCCCAAAGTGCCGTTCTCTCAGGCGCAAGATGCAGCTATTTCGACAATTAGCGAGAATTTGCATACGTTTGCATTTTTGATTAATTAGTTCACTTAGAATTATCCAATCGTAATAAAACCGGCACCGTTAGAAAGAAAATGAATTAAACTTTAATTTTTGTATTTAAAACTTTTTTGTAAAACATATATTTACATACGTAATCATCGTTTCAAAATTGTAGAATGTCAAACAGCTGTTTTCCGTGCGACATCACGATGTTAAGAACCTAAAACTTCACCATTTTCAACGGTCTGCAACTCCTCACAGTTGTCAATTGTCACAAAGATCATCACAGCATTGGATTCATTAGACTTTTATCTTTCAAGTGGTATTTTTAAATCATCTGTGACTAGATTATGGTTATGAGATCTAGAATTTAGAATAAAGGCTTGTTATTGGTCAAAGATTGGGCCAATAAGGAAGCATTTTGTAAATCGATTTTTACTATCAGAAATCGATTTATTCATAAGATGTTTAATATACTGTTTTAAAGAGATAATTCCAACTTTTATTCTATGTTCAGTTCAAATAATTTAGGTGAAATTTAGTTGGCACAGACATAATGTAAATGAAGCGGTCTACAACCTAATAAGCATTTTACACTATGATCTCAAAGCGTTCACTGTAAGTTTTATTCGTCTTGATATTTTAGTGAATTGAAAGTGTTTATAGTTTATAAAATAGTGTTATATTGTGTTTTAGTTATAAATAAATAAGTGTAGATTGTGTTTGAGTGAAATTAGGCTTATAACAGTGTTCTCTAATAAAACGGTAAGTTAAGAAATAACATAGCCTAGAAATAAGGTTTTAGGTTAAATTGCCACTTTGATATTTTGATTTTTCACTACAAAATGTAAAGTTATTTGAAACTGGGTAGAATGCTATTCGATTCTACATTTCATTTTCGAATTTTTGGTATAAAAAAACATTGTTTGAAGTAAAAAAGTTTTAGGCCTAGTCACTTTGAACTTAGTCTGATTTGCAGGTCATGTAGTAAAAACATTCAAAGTGTTATTTTGAACTAAACAATTGTGAAATTTAAATATATTTTTACATATTTCTATTTAGAACTAAATTATAAAACTTTTGTGTATTTTGAAAAAAATTACAAAAATGTTTTACTATTTTTTATGTATTCTTTGAAGTTTCTTCTACAAAAAAGCTATTAAAAGCTATGGAACACTTTTGGATTGGGGTTTATTTACTATTTTTGGCAAATTTTTAAAAATATGCTTGCAAAACGTTAAAAACAGGCTTTTCAATTTTAGCATTAACAATGCCACTTGGAGGGTTAACAATCACATAATACGAGGGCTGTTCAAAATTTCCTTATATATACGAAATATTAAGCCGTTCTCAGACTTTTCACCCTCTCTGTAATATATATGGAAACTTTGACAATTTCAAATCATTAAGTATAACAACACGCATCTAATTTCAGGCATTCTTTAAACTATGGGTTCTCAACCTGGGAGGGGGGGCGTAGAAGATTTTCAAGGAAGGCGTAGGCGTGAGTGTATTACAAAAATAATAATAAAAATGTAGAATTATAATTTATTCAATTTTGTGCCAGCCGTCTCATTAATATTGTGAAACTTACTGGCATTACATGCAATCCTAACCTAGATTACCCCAAATAAATTTGTAGTTAGTTCTTTGATTTCATGTTCTAATAATAGTATGTTCAAAATAAAGTTATGTGCAGTAATATTAAATTTTGTGTGTGAAATTTATATATTTTCATTTAATAACCAGCTTCAGCTATCCTAACCAGCTTGAAGTTTCAAATTCCGATTGTACTAGGCCTACTTGTAATAACCACATATGGTGGTGGCATGGGAGGAGGCATGACCTCAAATCAGTGGTCAAAGGAGGGCACAGAGCATGAAAGGTTTACCACTGATTTAAACAATGAATGTTAATACCAGTTGATAGATTTAAATAAAATTTGCCAATATAATATTTCAAAACATTTAGAAGGCCTAACTGAAAGTTTTGTTAGATAAATACCTCTTATTGTACATATCTGGAAATTTCTCACAACAAACTTTCTATTGTAAACCAAAACCACAACAACAAAGTTGAAAGCACAAACTAACTACAAAACATATATATATATCAAACAAATCAAATAAAACTTACGTTCCATCCAATCCTCGAACTGCATCCTCTGCATCTCGTGGATCTTCAAATTCTACAAAAGCAAAACCAGGAGGGTTTCGCGCGACCCAGACATTCCGCAATGGACCGTACTTAGAGAAAATGTCTTCGAGTTCGTTTTTAGAAGCGTTATTTCCAAGATTTCCTACGTACACTTTGCAAGCAGGGTCCCATTCACGATGTCGACTCATTTTTCTGTTGAGATACATGTTAAATTATTATAACAATTGTATAAATAAGAATATGTATACCTGTAGAGCGCAACAAGACTACTAATTGCATACAAATTATCAAACTAAAAAACTTGTGTAAATGATCTGGAAGGTTGGTTTCCTATAAATGGGTACCGGTACCTAAGAATTAAAACCAAACATCAATTTAATAAGTTAAGAGTTTAACAATAACTTCTCGTTTGTTGGATAAAACCATATTTGGATTTTTAGGAAAAATTTTGTTCAACATAAAATTGGAAAATTAAAAACTGAATACAGCATATTTCCAAATGGCAATTTAAAATTTATATATATTTTATTCACAAATTAAGTATGGTATATCATACTTTGGGGAAACTTGAAAAAAGCATCATATTGGTACAATTAGAAAAATTCTCAGAATGGCGTTAGCCTTAAACAATTCTCTTGTAAAAAAAACACACTAGAAAATTACAGTTTTATCTTTGCCATCTATTTATTTGCTTGAACTTATATATTTGGGCATGTTGTCATAAATCTCTAGTTTCAGACTCCGATGTACAACACTAGAAGTGGGAAAACAATGTTGTAACCAACCCACAAACTCACTACTTTAACATTTTCTCGCTACCACCGTTAAGAAATTTGTCTTTCAAAATATCCCAGCTGACTCGTATATGAGTCGCCCAGTCTACCTCCATAGACCTGCGACTCAAATATGATCCGGTTGGTCCCATGAAAATACTACTATACTATAATCTATACAGCAATCGTTTTGATTTTAAATTTGCAGATTGGTGTCTTTCAAAAGATAAGTCTATTCCCAAAGTTAAATTAGCTGTGAATTGATGTAAGGATTAAAGCGTTTTAGGTATAAATTAACTTTAGGGCCATTAAAATTTTTAAGGTAACAAAGGACAATGTGCTACCAACCTAAGCACATTGTAGGAGTATTATTGTATGCTAGTAAACGTACTGTGATTAGAGACTGTAAGGTAGAACTTCAGGCTATTCTTTTTTTTTAATTCATTAAGACTAGGGTGTCCTAATTTAAGTTTAGGACTTTAGCCTCATTTTATTTTCTGTTCATATAATTAATTAAGCTTCATTAAGCTTAAATTTTGTAAATTATATTTTCTGTTTGCATTTAAGACATTTAGAAATAGAATGGAACATTAAAATTACGTAATTTTGATAATGTTGGTACCTCTGCTACAATATGGTGAGATAGGCTATCATGTCATGTTTTAACATAAGCTAAGTACTGTAGCCTATTCTAGCCCTATATTTTTAACTACATTTTTTAATCATGGTATTTAGGCCTATTCAGGAAATTATGTTGCTTTTGTTGTATGTATACAAGTTAATGATGGATTTAGCCTATCTAAGCTTAGGCCTACATACGTAATTCATGTCTTTTGAAATCTATATTATGTTACAACATTTCAACTCAATTTACTATTAATTTAAATATTCTATAAGAAAATATGAAACAGAATCTATTACAAATAACTCAAAATTATTTATTGTCCAAAGTTAGTGTTCTACTAGAATAACAATATTAAATGTCTTTAATGTTTAAAGATTGGTAAAGCAACGAAAAATCTCAATCTCGGGTAAAGGTTAGTGCCGTCTTTTCCCAAAGAGAAACAATATAAAATAATTCAAACACGCAGCTGAACCGCTGACATGAGTTGAGCGAATTTCCAAAATTAAATTTATACATTTAATTAAAATTTATGTTTTTGGGTTTCAAACAACTATTTGGGAAATTGATCAAATCACGTAGCTGCTGCCAGCATGTACCAAATATATTGCCATCGGTCATCACCAAGGTAAAAGCCGTGGATTTAATTCTGGTATTTTTACGGTATTTTACGTTTTGATTGTTTTTAGGGGAACCAGATGGGCTATAAAGTCGCGTAAAAAAACAAAATGTTCAGAATTATTTCATTTAAAAGAAAACTTCAAAAAAAGGTAATTTCTAGTAAGAAAAATCTCAAAAAATTGTTACTTTCGGTCAAAAATTTGGTCTACTTCCGGTCAATTTTTTTGACTAGCGAACTCTTCCAAGCGACTTAGAAAACCGATCTATGTACCAAATCGGACATAAAATGTGACCGTTAGAGTGAGCACTCATATATTCATAAAGTTACTTCCGGTCAAAAATTTGGTCTAGGCCCCCTACTTCCGGTAAATTTTTTTTGCTAACTTACCAGTTTAAGCGACTCAGAAAACCAACGTGTTTACCAAATTTGGACCAAATCGGACTTAAAATGCGTCCGTTAAGAGTGCGCACACATACATACATATGTACATATTGTAACATTTTGATACAATTGAAGGGTAGATATAATAGTAATTCAAAGATAAAGAGTCCTGGCTGAGATTTAAAGAACAATGAAAATAATATGAGATTCAAAGATAGGCTATAGCCTAGAAAGTAAATATATCCTCAAAATTTGTATTTTGGATCAGGATTCATATAAATGAATATTTTAAGTATTTCGGAATTTTAAAATAATAATTAAATAACAATAAACGCACATATTATAACTAGTTAAAGCTAAATTAAACTAAACTTACCTTTTCTTTTTAAAACAAATAAATACAGTAAGACCTCGATAATCCGGCACGCTCGGGGATCCGGTGATGCCGGATTATCGAGGTCTTCCTTTAAAATCCTTTAAAATGGTTTAGACAGGGAATAAACTATAAATAAACGCACATGTACTGTATATGAACACGTAAATTACACGTTGAAACTACGTAACATTTAACTGCGTAGAGAGATTGCCGCTAACTAATAAATTTTAAAAGCCTAAAACAAAATCATTTTGTACATAAAATATTTATAATAGTATAAACTCTCTGAGCGCTGGATTGTAACAAATGTAAAATAAAAGGTTCCGTATACTATCGTCCGAGTGACACACTGATGTTATAATTGCGATCATAGCCCCAGGCTTCAAGATGATGAAATATTTTTCCTATAATAACCTGATTAGTTTTTTATAAGACATATCTAGCCTTTAAAATAATTTTGAGCATATATAAAGCGGAGTAATTATGTGTTTTATGTTGTTTCAATGTCTTTTTTGCCGAAACATTAATATAAACAGGAACAGCGTTTGGTAAGGGCGTAGTAGTGAACAGCGGAGCAGACAAGTTGCGGAGTAATGCGCGATTGTTTGATGCTTGATATGTTTGAACAATCGAGACAATCGACTAAAACATTCTCACACATTTCGTGTACCACTAGTTGGGTGTATTACTAAGAGAAGTAGACATAAGTCATAAGTGATTTTAAGTTTTACTGAATAAAGACTTTGTACATAGAAACTCGATTTTTTAAATTTTACCCTAAAGTTACTGATTTTTATTTCTGGGAACTAGTAGATACCCTGAAAGCGGTTTTAAATCGAACAACTATTTACAAGAAATTAAATGTATCTTTTTCCAAAGACTTCAATTTGTTCAAATAATCTTCATTAAGTGGAATACGTTCAACAAAATACTGTCAGCAACGAAAGTGTTAAACGGCCACTTTAACGTTTTTAAAGGACTACGAGAGCACATTGTTTTGAATCGGTTCGATTTTTAGGAGACATTTTGATTAAAATGTTTGTTTTGGTTGTATTGAGCAGTAGATTTTTACACACGCTGTTTTTAACGGATGCGGAGCCAACAGACAGTGTAGACCGGGCTTAAATCACCCAATAATTACAAAAACTGCTATTTTTAATGAGTGCAAATTTTCAAGATGATTGATGCCGAACTATCGAGGTCTTACTGTAATACAAACGAATTTTATTTACAAGCCTAAAGTAAAGTGTTAAGAATGTTTTCTTTGTTCTTACGATGTAGGCCTAAATTCAATCATGTTTTGTGTACATAATATTAAGAATTGATTTAAATGCATTGTGTATAATTTAAATAACAATCAGTGTTAGAAAATTAAGAAAAGCTTATAAACATAACCAAACAACGAAGTGTTGACTGGAACTGAAAGTAAAATACAGAGTACGGAGGGATCGATTATTTAGTTGACAAATATATAGCGGCGAATCGATATAATCACAAATGACATCGACGAACGTACATTGTGCATATAAGATATTAAAATGGACATTTTCAAGTTTAAAAGAAACAGTTATAAACATTTCGAAGTTGGATATAATATATATATAAACAATTTAAAATGTGTAAAATCTAAAATTGAGCAATAATGAAACATATTTTGGAAAATAAAGTGGAAGCGACTCGAGAAGTATTTACATTTTTTTAATACTTTTGATTTGTTATGTAATTGACATTTTGTAAGTACAAAGTTTGAATTTCTTTCCTAAGAGAGCACACAATAAAAAATTAATAATGAAAAATAATTTGCAAGCCGGATCCGAAATTTTATAAAGAATATTCAGTTTTTTTTTCAACACTCAATTACAAAAGCCAGACTTATAAAATGGTTTGAAATGAGGCAATGTCAAAGCGTTCAGCTGCAAGAAATTGCACTGTTTGGATAGGGATATAGTGAGAAGCTTTTGCATTTCCAGTCGCTTTCTCGTTTACTGGAGCAGACCCTTAAGGTAATATCCCAGTCAATTCTGATATTCCCAGGTTATAAATAGTTTTGAACCAGTAAAAGTGAATAGACTTCTATATAAATTTAAATTAAAACAATTTGACATAGTTTTTCTGAGCATTTGAACTTTGAAACAAAATAGAAATTAATTTTAATAATTCAGTTTGTAATATTAGTTGGTTAAATATAGCTTTAAAAGATTGCCTATTTAACATCCAGGGATTCTTTAACCCGAGAGAAAGAGATTTTGTTTGAATAATTTATATGTCAATATTAATTTTTTGTTAAATACATAGAGAATATAATATAAAATTATATAAGTTGTGTTCTCATAAGAGAAATATTGTACTAAAAATAAGTAACCAAAAATATATTGATTAACATAGATTTTTGTTAAATAAAAAGGAGTCAGTTGTTTATGATTTCAACATTATAAAATATATTATAATATATTTGTACATATATATAGGGCCTATATGATTTTTAATGACATCCCAAAACGTGTTCTGGGGGCCATGATCGGTGCTCATTTGCCACTCCCAACCTTGGGTCTTACCATAAGGGCCACTGCAATAGCTCATTTAAATCTGGTAAAGAACTGTTTGAAAAAATTTAATAAATGAAAATATAAAGATGGTAGCCTATATGATATCAAAATGAGTAGCCTAGAACAAAGTATGTGGTAAAAATTTACTTTAACTTGTCAATCGATTTCTAAGGGAATTTGATATAATATGAAAGAACACATCTAAGGTACATATTACACTATCAAATAAACGTCAAATTCTTTGATCAAAGATTTGACATCAAAGAAATTTGACGAATCTTTGACGATTCTTTGACGAAATAATTCGTTCATCAATTGATCAAACTTTGATGAATCTTTGACAAAGATTTTAAAAAAAGAATACGAATAAAGTACTAAAATAATATAATACGCATTTTTTAGGTAACCTCCTAACCTAAAAATAATATACGGTTTTTCTGTTTTCATTATATTCTTTCTGTTCCTTTACTTTTATATTTTTAATACGATGGCAAAATTGACATGGAGTGTTGAAGCTGTGAAAACTTCAATTTTACATTATGAAAAAGAATTTGTTTGTGGAACATTCACACGAATGCCTATAAAAATCGCGATGAAAGGCAAAAACCTTCAGAAGAAATTACAAAAAATAATGTTTTGCAGTCTGTAATATTGGGGTCGGCAGTATAGACTAAGTTTAAGTTTTTTTGTAAAACATTTAAGAGACTTTTATTATGTTTACTTTATTGTAAAAGTGTATTTATAAGTTTTTGTAAGATTAGTTTTAAAAATCTTAACCCCTTATTATATGAATTACGATCTTTCAACAGTAATTTTGTAATAATAGTAATAAAATAATACAAATATTAAAATAAACCGAAACATAACCCCAAAATATATCTAATTTAATATCAAAATTGATCAAAGAATTGGATAGGTCTGTGTAATATTTATTCTTTGACATATCTTTGTCAAAGATTTCATCAAAGATCTTTGACAAAGATTTGACAAATTATTTGACAAACAACTTTGACAGTGTAATATGCCCCTAACTGATTCTACAAACAACAAAAATTTTCCCGGGAAATAATATTTGTAGGAGTGGAGTTATGAAAGAAATAAAAGTTGAAATTATATAGGTTAAGTTTCGACTTTTCCGCGATATTTCACGTAATTATAACAAAATAAATACACCAAACATGTGAGAATTAAATAAACTAAACAATATTAACCCCAAAAGTATCCACAAAGCAAGAAAATGTGAAAATAATGTACATTACAAAAACAAGTAGGCCTACATCGAACAATAGAAAGTACAGTATAACTGCGTATATTTAAAATGGAAATTCATCAACGTTGCCAAATCGAACAATAGGTTATTGTTACTGAATAAGGTGTGTGTATATAAATCAAAGTCACTAAATAGTAAAGGTTGCCTCATTCGAGAAATATCAAAAAAAGTGGAGGTTCGATAACAGTATGATTATAATACAGTATATGTATGATTATAATATTTCGTCGTATTATCACTTTATATAAATTAGAATTAAAAAAAACCAGAGGACTAACCTATACTGTTTAGTCACAGTATGTTGTGGATAACAGTATGATTATAATATTTGTATGATTATAATATTTCGTCGTATTATCACTTTATATAATAATTAGAATTTTTTTTTAAACCAGAGGACTAACCTATACTGTTTAGTCACAGTATGTTGCCGATAACAGTATGATTATAAAATTTCGTCGTATTATCACTTTATATAAATAGAATTTTTTTTTAAACCATAGAACTAACCTAAACTGTTTAGTCACAGTATGTTGCCGATAACAGTATAATTATAATATTTCGTCGATATTATCACATTATTTATAATTAGAATGAGTTGCCTAAACTGTTCGTTTCTACACAAAAAAAGAACAAGAACAATCCGGCAACGCTGGGAGAACGGTGAGAAAAACATGTCGGCACTTTACAATGTAAATTTCCATAACGAACTTTTTATTTGAAAGTTTTTAATGTTGTACGTGTTGAAGATGGTTAAATATTGGTTTCCCGGCATCAGTGAAGTGTATAAATACTATATTTATTAAGAAAAAAAGTTCAGGTTTCTGTGTTATAGTAGTTTTGATTGACAAGTTAAAGTTTACAAACACCAAGTATGTATATGCACATAAGTTTATATAACACAAAATAATCATTCAAGCACAAAAAGTTATTAAACACACATATAGAAGGAAATTGTCTATAATATCACAATTGTTTTTTGATTAAATTCAAAGTTTATATCTATTAACTTACTAGTTCATATTCAAATGATAAATTATTTTAAAATAAGGTTAGAAAAATATGGAAAAATCTCACCAAATTTTAATATCTTCTAGTCTCTGACTTGTATTGGATCTTTAATTTCAAATATTTATAACTTACTTAAAATCACTTTTTATTTATTAAAAATATCTTCATAACGATCCTTCAAAGACAATCGGTTTTCTTTGCAATAAAATAGGTATTCCGCTGCTTCAAATGTACTGTAGGCTAATGTTTTTAGTTAATAGTTTTTACTCCAATCCCCTATTATAGGCCTCCTTTTGTTGAAGAGAAAATTTTCTTTTTCTTCTTTAGAAGGTGAATATAAATACGTATAGCCTATGCACGTTTAAAGAAAAAATTAAATGTAAATTGATATTTAATTAAGTATAGGCCTAGGCTAATTCTTAAAATATTATGAAAATACAATAGTGAATACCGTCAAGCGGGGCTACTTTGGAATGAAATTTTAGTTTTTTGCATATAAATTCCAAACTATTTGTTAGAATCAAACCATTTTAATTGTGTGATTAAAGGTCACAATAGTGCATGTAATGAAGGTATTGATTAGTTTTTTTATCAATTTTTTTGTACCTAAAAAAATTAAAACCATGCGTTCCAAGTAGCCCCACCGTTGGGGCTACTTTGAAACAGGCATTATAAGCCTTAATAACTGTTTACTATGAATTGATGGGGTTAGTATGATATATGCATTAGAATGGTGGGGTTTTTTGGAACAGAACCATATAATAAAAATTTTATTTGGACAAAATTTAAAGATTTCGTGGAACCTTTTCTCACCTTACCTCCGGAATTTGACATGAACCTTTTAAAAAATCATATCTCAGCAGCTGTTAATAATAAATAAATAACTTAACACAATATATGTAGTCAAATGTAGGCCTATGTATTTAACCAAAAAAAATAGCTCCTTTATGTAAAAAGAAAAGGAAAAAATAGAAACACTTGAGAAAATGGGCGTTTTTAGCCACTTCAAAAAATGTCTTAGAATTTCACATACTTTGTTTATGAAATAACTACCACTTTGTTTGTGATATTAATGGTTTAAAACTAAATCAAAAGTGTTTCTCTGTATGTTATAGCCTGAAAACTTTGTTGAAAAGTTCAAACGGCCCCTTTTGTCCATGATTGGCTCCCACTTTTAGCTTATATGTACGCACCATTATAAAAAAAACATAAAAACTGTCTCAAATCTTAATAAATAAATGTTTTTACACTAAATTATTGTTCTAGAGGACCAAACACGAACTAAAACCTGAAAAAAGATTAAGAATTATTTAAAATTAAATTTATATGAATGTTCCGCGTAGTCCCATTTTTGTTTTTAAATGTGCGCTTTGGAATATAAAATTTAATAAAAAAAAAAAATATCAGACTTTAAGGAAATTCTTTTACAGAAAAATGATCACCATTAACCAGGCTATCATTTTTAATGAATTTTTCTCTCTATGTTATAGTTTGACCTTGGTACATAAAAGTTCGGGACACATATTTTTTTGCGATTTTTTGGAGACAAAAAAAAAATTCCTGAAACCAAAGTAGGCCTATGCATTTTTTTAAGAATCACAAGATTATAATATTAAAGTAGAAGGAATAGGAATTTCAGAGATATGTGGTTATGGTTCCTAACTGCTATCGTTGCTGGGCTACGATGCTTTTAATCTTGTTACGACTTTTATTCCAATTAGCCCCACCAGTTCAAAGTAGCCCCGCTTGACGGTATATAAAGTAGCCTATAATTATGTGGAACAAATAAAGAAAATACATGAATAACTCCTTATATACTTTATATCGTTCTACCATTTAGCCTTTATGCTCGTTATCTATATTGCCGAAAATATTTATTTGTAGGCCTAATTTATAAAATGCAGCTGATTACATAGACCAATATTGAGTGGGTTCGTGCCGTGACGAGCACAGATGTTTTCTGTCGATTCGACTGGTTTACATTAAGTTTTTGTATTTTCTTAATTTATCGTTACTTTATCATATTTAGACTAAAAACTTTTTATAGGCTATATATAATAAAATCCGTTCTTTTTATAGACCATTTTGGTTTTTCCCTTTAGAGGTTACATGTCTCGCCTTCCTAAGTTTATTCTGGCCGTTGTTTATCATCCGTAAGTGTCGTGGGTAGGCCTATCAATTCTCAATCGTAATTTAAAAGAAAAATATGAAATCTTGGTTCTTCCTGAATTGATTAATTTACTATATTTTGTTTACTAATATTTTGAATTGTTACAATTTAGGCCTACTATTGAATCTGGACAAATCGCTACAGGCTATCCATTTTCTCAAAGTGAAAATTTTGATCCATGGGAATTCTTTAAATGTAATATTAAGTGGCTTTACTCTATAACCTATAGGCCTATTACTACTCTATAGGCTAGCTCATTCTTAACACATTGATAAATATGCCTAATCAATATATCATAACTTACTTCTATGTCATAGGCTACCGGTACTTTATTAAAAGGCGTAAATTTACTATTCGACCCTAGGCTATAGGCTGATATTTTTGCACACAACACGTTGTTTTACATCCTACTGTTAAATTTTGAATACAGGTAGGCTAGGCCTAAACATATTGTGACTAAATACTATTATAAAACCTTTAGGCTATTTTTTTTTTTTTCATTAGGGTATTCAAATTTCATTTCTGTTGCCATAGGTTAGCCTATGGCCGAATAGTAAATTTGAGCCTATTCAAATTTAATAGTAAAAAAAATTATATATCTATCTGCGAGAAGCTCTAAAACGCCTTTATTAGTACTGGAATTTTTCTAATAAGCACCAGGAGGGTTAGGCTATCTAAATAATTCGGTAGATTCTCTATTTTTCTCGTATCAGTTTAAAGCCTAAATTCCTCATAAACTTTTATTGAACATTATCTTTAAAACAACAAAATCATCATAATTAAAAATTGAAATAAATAAGCCGAATTATACCTAGAATGAAACACCTTGACAGATGCTTGTACCTGCCGATTGATCAAATAATTAGGCTATATTGATTTAGAAAAACAAAGGTTTAATGAAAGGTTCAATAACTTCTTTTCCTAAAAATACGTGCAAATTGATATATTCAATTATTGATTCTCAATCAAATAAATATTTACTTACCAGTATCAAAAACTTTCACTTAATTTACTGCAAACGTTGCAATAAGAAGACGAATTGAATACAACCAAGCCAAAGCCAAACTACAAAGACTTAAAATGGCGGACGAAGAACAAGAACAACGAACAAAACGGAATTAGAACTATATTACGCCGTGAGCCCCTGAGTGAGTAAACAGGACAAGAATTTTTATGGAAGAAAAATCAAAGCTGCCAACAACTTCAATGCCAAAATGTATGTCATTTTATTAGGGGCATTAAGGCCTAAACTGCTAATATCTGAACCTTGATCACAATAAAATATTCAAATGGATCTTGAATTATTTGAGTATTTAGCAGAATCTTAAAATTGAAATACAAGTATATATTTATATATATCTAATTTCTTTTTAATGTATTACATTTGCAAAATAAATATACTATATATAACGCTCTTTCTTAAATTGGTTAGAACATGGCTCAATTTTCTATCAATTCTAAATTTTGTTTGTCAGTCTCAAAATTAGTTTTTATAAATAAGTACAACTTTTATGTAAATATGTATGCTTTAACAACTTTTACATTAAGTATAATTTCCTTTATAGTGCAGCTGCTGTAAAATGTTCTCTTTTGTTTTTGACAAATTATATTAAACTTTTATATATTTATGGTCCCGAACAGACCTTTTCTTTTCGGGTACCTAATTTTGTTTCTATTTGACATTTATTCTATGTAATCCTATGTTTGAATGTTTATCCATTATTTTTATGATCATTTCAAACCACTTTTAATTTGAGTAGTTGTGAAATATTACAAAATATATACATATATAACACATTTTAAAGTGTGAGTGATATGCTTAAACTAATCTTGACCTAATTCTGAACCAAAATCAAGACTAATTTCCAATAAATTAAAGAATGGAGTGTAGAAATAAATAGCGAATGCACCAATGCACGTGTGTACATAGACTATTTAGACTTGTAGTAGGTGTAGTGTACAGTCATCATAGAGGTCGTAGATTGTAGTGACAGTGTGTTATGTGTAATTGTGTATAGTGTATATACCAGCTGCAGCAGGAAAAAAATAAGGCATCCATTTGTTTTTGTAAAAAATACGAATTTAGTTTTACAAAAATAACAAGTACTTTAAGAAAACTTTAATTTGACTCTACATTTAGCACTATGGTTAGAAAACTAAAATTTCACGAACAAAAACTCTTAAAAAAAGTTGATTTTATATCATGGGAAGTTGATAACAACTTGCATGAAGTTAAGGTTATGAGACGTTACTGTATCCAAAAGAGAGAAGATTATACCAAGTAAGAAAGTTTTTTTGACATAAACTACTATCTTAGTCGTCCTCAATTTTAGCCTTAATAACGTCATAATTTTAATATGACCTGTGTGATTTTATTTTATAAATAATGTTCTTAAGGCAAAAATCGGCTTAACAGAAATGCAAGAATAATAATTTTAAAAAATAGCCAGAAGTTCTAACCTATAGTCTTTAGCCACAGTATGTTTACCTGTATTCAATATTTAACTGTAGAACGTAAAACAACGTCATAGTCTGCAACAATATCAGCCGAGGGTCGAATTAAATTTACGAAAAAAATCATCAAGTTCTACAAACTTACCTCTTTTAGTTTGGTGGTCGTTTTACTTTAGTAATGAATAATCAGGTTGGCTTTTTTATTTAGGTTAAAGCATCAGGTAGCCTAACATTTTAATATTCGACTGTCAGGTTCTAATTCAGCTATTGATGTTGGCTTTTCCTCATTTTATTGATGTTAAAATAGCGAATATAACTTAGCCCTACGGCCAGCCCTACGCCGTAACGTAAAACATTTGTAAAAACATCGGTCATGTACAAACACGCAAAATAAATACATTTTTTAAACACATGTACTGAACAAAATAATTGCTCAATACTAACCAAACTTGGTAAACACATACATTAGGTCATTGTATGTATTATATATTTTTTTTAAAGAAATTCGTTGAATGCTTCTTTAAGAAAATTAGCCTTATATATATGCTTAAAAAGTCGGAAATCTGGCAAAATACAATACATTTTTAAAAGACTTGTATTGAACAAAATAATTGGTCAATGTTAACCAAACTCCGTAAACATATAATATAGGTAAGTGTATTAATTATAAATTTTTTTAAAGAAATTCGTCGAATGCTGCTTTGAGATAATTAGCCTTATATATGCTTAAAAAGTAGGAAATCACACGAAATAAAATACATTTTAAAAAGATTTGTATTGAACAAAATAATTGGTCAATGTTAACCAAACTTCGTAAACATATACTATAGGTAAGTGTATTAATTACATAAATTTTTATAGAAATTCGTCGAATGCTGCTTTGAGAAAATTAGCCTTATATATAGGCCTATGCTTAAAAAGTCGGAAATCTGGCAAAATACAATACATTTTTAAAAGACTTGTATTGAACAAAATAATTGGTCAATGTTAACCAAACTCCGTAAACATATACTATAGGTAATTATATTAATTATATAATTTTTTAAAGAAATTCGTCGAATGCTGCTTTGAGAAAATTATATATGCTTTAAAAGTCGGAAATCTCGCGAAATACAATACATTTAAAAAAGACTTGTATTGAACAAAATAATTGGTCAATGTTAACCAAACTCCATAAACATATACTATAGGTAAGTGTATTATTTATATAAACTTTTAAAGAAATTCGTCGAATGCTGCTTTGAGATAATTAGCCTTATATATGCTTAAAAAGTCGGAAATCTCGCGAAATACAATACATTTTTAAAAGACTTGTATTGAACAAAATAATTGGTCAATGTTAACCAAACTCCGTAAACATATAATATAGGTAAGTGTATTAATTATAAATTTTTTTAAAGAAATTCGTCGAATGCTGCTTTGAGATAATTAGCCTTATATATGCTTAAAAAGTCGGAAATCTCACTAAATAAAATACATTTTAAAAAGACTTGAATTGAACAAAATAATTGGTCAATGTTAACCAAACTTCGTAAACATATACTATAGGTAAGTGTATTAATTACATAAATTTTTATAGAAATTCATCGAATGCTGCTTTGAGAAAATTAGCCTTATATATATGCTTAAAAAGTCGGAAATCTGGCAAAATACAATACATTTTTAAAAGACTTGTATTGAACAAAATAATTGGTCAATGTTAACCAAACTGCGTAAACATATACTACAGGTAAATATATTAATTATATAAATTTTTAAAGAAATTCGTGGAATGCTGCTTTGAGAAAATTATATATGCTTAAAAAGTCGGAAATCTTGCGAAATACAATACATTTTAAAAAGACTCGTATTGAACAAAATAATTGGTATAACAAAAACTCCTATAGTATATCTTTACGGAGTTTGGTTAACATTGACCAATTATTTCGTTCAATACAAATCTTTTAAAAATGTATTGTATTTTGCGAGATTTCCGACTTTTTAAGCATATATATATAAGGCTAATTTTCTCAAAGCAGCATTCTACGAATTTCTTTAAAAATTTATATAATTAATACACTTACCTATAGTATATGTTTACGGAGTTTGGTTAACATTGACCAATTATTTTGTTCAATACAAGTCTTTTTAAAATGTATTGTATTTTGCGTGATTTCCGACTTTTTAAGCATATATATAAGGCTAATTTTCTCAAAGCAGCATTTGACGAATTTCTTTAAAAAATTATATAATTAATACACTTACCTATAGTATATGTTTACGGAGTTTGGTTAACATTGACCAATTATTTTGTTCAATACAAGTCTTTTTTAAATGTATTTTATTTCGCGAGATTTCCGACTTTTTAAGCATATATAAGGCTAATTTTCTCAAAGCAGCGTTCGACAAATTTCTTTAAAAAATTATATAATTAATACACTTACCTATAGTATATGTTTACGGAGTTTGGTCAACATAGACCAATTATTTTGTTCAATACAAGTATTGTTTAAATGTATTTTATTTCGCGAGATTTCCGATTTTTTAAGCATATATATAAGGCTAATTTTCTCAAAGCAGCATTCGACGAATTTCTTTAAAAATGTATACAATTAATACACTTACCTATAGTATATGTTTACGGAGTTTGGTTAACATTGACCAATTATTTTGTTCGATACAAGTCTTTTAAGAATGTATTTTATTTCCCGAGATTTCCGACTTGTGACGCTTATTTAACGCTAATTATTGGAGTTTTACACATGCAGTCGTTAATCTTTATAAATATTGTATTCATACATATTAAAAATTACTTTATACTAATATTTTATTAAATATAGGAAAAACATAACGACAGGATACATGTTTTTTGTAAGGTTTATAGCGGTAGGGCTAGCGTAGGCTTTCGTAGGGCTGGCGTAGGGCTAACTTCAGGGCGCCGTTAAAATTCCATTTTCAATAGGCACTAGCCTAAGTGTTATTTGACTTCCTACTCGAACTCCCCATTGGACATTATGGAAGGACTTTAACCAACAAGAACAAGATGTTGTTCTTTCACATTCCTTAACAGGCAGTTTACATTAATTTACGTCTCTCTACTGATAACTTTTTTTCATAGTCCAAGAGCTGACGACGAATTTAGGGAAGGTATTTTGGGCAAGTTAAAATAACAAAAAACTAATATTTTATTATTTGGAGAATCTGGAATCCTGAGTCTGGTAGAGGGTTTGCGGTTATTTTGCTACTGCGCAACCTAGCCTATGACATCTGCAAAAAAATAAATGAAAAAAATATGTTTTGGGCAACTTGAAATTTATTTAATCTTTAATTTTAGCATCTATTTAACTCAGAAATAAACATCCCAGACTTTTTTTGGGGTTTTAAAGTATAACCAGACCCGCCGAATATATATAGGGCCTAATATAATATACCTATATACCTAAAAAATATACTTTGGGCATTCTGAAATTTTTATAGCATGTTTATTAAATAATATTAAAATATGTGTAAAGTACCAGACGAATTAAACGGTTATTAATATTTCCAAGACGAGAATACAGATTTTAAATGAATGCGACAAAAAAGTCTTAAGTTATGCGTAGCCATAAGTGCGAGAGAGATAATTTTTTGAGACCTGCCGGCAGCTGACGAGGCCATAGCTCGAGTTTACCATATAGCGCGGACTCTGTCCATGTAACAGAGTATTTTGGAG
>JAGFPH010000298.1:627915-647827 GCA_018207615.1 Philaenus spumarius | reverse complement strand
AAAACTATTAACTGCTCTCATGTCTGCTCACTGCTCTGCTCTCTGCTCACTCATTGCCCTTGAAGAACACTTGGGCGTTATCAAAAACGTCATCCAAGCTAGATCAATCACTGTATATATCGTATTATTTGTATGATGTAAGTTAAACCCGCCCCTTGGATTAAATTACAGGTACAAAACATAACGCAGCTAACTACTGAACAGTTAATAAGTAAACGCAGTTTAGTTTATTCATTCTTTCATAAATAAAGACAGCGAATAAAGTGGCCTATTTGAGCAAAAATTACTTTTATTTTAACTAACATAAAGACGGTTTTATATTTTTCTTATTTCTTAACTTTAGGCCTAGGGCTACATTAAAAAAAACACACAAAGAGCAGTGAGCAGGTACGTTCAAGAGCAATCGCAACTGCTCTCTGCTCAGTAAAAAGAACAGTGTTCTTTTAGCAGTGATCGCAATCTTCGCAGTTTCACGTCTCTAGTATATTACTCAAAACATATAGGCCTATTACTTCCGTTAACAATAAACTGTGTTAACGTAAGACTACACATTACAACCGCCTGCCTCTGACCTGCACTTTTAACAAATCTCCTTGTTGACCCAACTTAACTTACCGTACCTTATCTTGTTTACCTTTCCGGCTCTTCGTACATGTTTATTTGTCAATTGTAATCCATTAGCGATAACATAAATCTCAATACAGGATGGTTTGCTTGAAACATACTGGGACTAGAGACTTAAGTTAGAACTTCAGGCTATTTTTTTCTTCATTTTTTTAAAGGTGAATTTATTCCTGGCCTTGAATCATGTAAATTGATTGTTAGAATGCATAAATAAGAAACATATCTCAATATGGGAAGATTTGCTTCTAACAAAGTAATAGTAAATAATTACCTGTTTGGCCTATGATTACAAATAAAACAGTACCTATTCTTACACATAATTTTCAAAACAGCCAATGTAGAAGTAAAAATAGAAAAGATGTAAATTATTATTTAATTTTGATGTTGCTTAACATAGCTTTACTTTATGCCAGTTTTACTAATGAAGGTGAGGGAACCAGCGCATAGTGGAGATAAATTGATAGCTAGTTTGAACCTACAATTTTCTATCTAGTAGATTTGACTAAAAAGTCTTTAGCCTCGGCCACTCTGCTTCCCATAAAAATTATTGCTTTAAAATAAAAGATAATAAGTTATATATATTCATAACTATTGTTTCAGATACAACAAACTTTCTCGAGAAGTTAGGACTCTTGCAAGAAAAATTAAAGAAATTGATCAGAGTGCACCACTTCGTACAGAAGCAAGTGGCCAGCTATTGGAAAAACTGTAAGCATTTTATATACAAAATTAAACCTGTATTTAGTAAAACATTGTTTGTTCTAAACTGTACTTGCTGCCTTTTCGAGCTTCTTTCATGTTAAATAAGGCTTTTCAAATACAGTTATTGTCAGGAAAAAATAATTTGCTGTCTAAGACTTTTTTCTAGATACCTTTTTATTTCCAACATGTTATTGTCTTCTACAAATTGCTTTAATTTACCTTTAACAATTTTATAAGCGTAGTTATTAAAGACACCACATAATCCATTTTTTCTCTGTTTTCACTTTTTTATAATAACATTTATTGCAAAAAAACATGGTGTTGTAAACTTTTTTAGTGCTAGTACTTTTTTCTGCATATTTTTTCTCACAGGGTTAGTAGCTTAGCTAGCATTCATGTACACTAAATCAAAGTACTAAGTTCACCTACATTGCCTGAAGTTGACAAACTATTCAATTTCAACTTGTTTTGTCAGGTATGCATGTTGTGTGCTGTATAATTATTCAAGTGTTTGGGTAAAGGACCCAGCAATGCTTCGCTATTGCTTGATTTAATTTAAAGGGTAGTAAGTAAAGTTATTCCATTTCATTGCATTGACTTAAGAAATCCAATTGCAAAATGGTTTTGTTATGCCACTTAAGAATATACTACACAAATTTAGATTTATAGTTTGTAAACCTTTATAGATAATACAGTAAACCTTTTGCTTGCTTTTACCTAATCTAAAAAAACTGATAATTCTGAAGAATTGTAAAAAACCTAACCTAAAATGATGTTCAGTTCTTGATCCAACGCAGCTGTTTTATATATATATTATGTAACAACCAATGTTTGAATTGAATTCAAATATAGTAAGCATTTTTAGTTGATTTTTGATTGCTTTAAGTGGGTCAATCTAACCTAAAAAAGCTATTGGTTTTGAAGAATAACTGATTATAAATGCTAAGTAAAGTTGCTATGGTAATGACTTTACAAACACGTGTTACTAAGCATTTTTTTATAACAGCTGTTTTCGTGAGTCATGGTTTTCAGTTCATAGAAAAACAATGTTCAGTTTTTCCCGACTTTGAACATTTTCCGGGAAACTTTTTCAAATTTTTCTTTCCATAAAAACCTAATTCTGACTATTACGAACATTTTAAAACAAAAATTAGCCAAATTGGACCAGCCGTTCTCAAGTGATGCGCTTTCCAACGAACAGCATTTAATTTTTTTATTATAATATAGATTATATGTTTGAATCAACTGTTGTATCTGTTATTTTATTTTATTGGTTGCTATGGTAATGAATGTAAATACATTCAAATAACATGGCTGTGTTAGTTCATCAGTCTAGGCCTAACCTAAAATTATTTTGTGTGTTTAATTTTATTTATGTATTTTTCCTAAATTTTAATTGATATTCTGCTATTCGGGGCGGAGACAAATCCAACAAATCAAAGATTATAAAAATTGGTTCAGCCGTTCTTGAGTTAGTGGTGTAACAAACCCGACTTTGTTTTATAAATATAGATTTTGTCTTATTTAAACATGTTTTATTGACAGAACGATTAGTTGATGGAATTCAAAATGAAATTAAATAACTAATTTGTTGGCTTCCTCAATCAAATTAAGTTGTTTGTTATTGATTGTCCTATATTTATTTTATGTTTTAGATATATTATTGGCCTAATCAATACAAAGTGGGATCTAGAGTTATGCGATAAGGTGAATGCTTCAGTATTTTGCCGAAGACGTTTGCCAGTGATTATGGTGAAGCAACGAATGGCACAAACTGTTAAAATGGCAACTCAATTAGTACAACAAGGACACGTACGTGTAGGTACAGAGGTCATAAAAGATCCTGCGTATCTTGTAACAAGGTATGATTAAATAAAATCAATCCTTTTTATTATTGGAGAGAACTTATAAATCTGCCCCCTCTAAATTAATTCTGAACTAGTGGACCATTTTGGTAAACGTTGTTGGTCTCAAGTATAACTTGCAGTAGATTCATGACTATCCAGCTCAATGTCGATGTTCAATGCTTCGTATGAGTTTGACAACCTTTATTTTTCATTTTTTATATACTTATAACTTTTTTTATTACTTATTCTTGTTTTTTTTTTTTACATGAAGGATGAAAAAACAAGAATGTTGAAGACAATAAGTCTCATAATTAATATTACATTTATCAATATTCGGAATGGCGAATAACACAAATTTTATAAACTACAATTTTATTTTTAGAACACATTGTTAAAATAGAAAATAGAGTATGTAGTACTAAACAAAACAAATTAGTTAATATTTTTTTATTTACAGTAGAACCCCTCTTAACCGGCCTCGGATCAATCGGTCCTCGGCTTAACCGGCCTATTTCAAGAAACAACAAAATCAAATATATTAACTGGCCGAAGTCTCAAACATCGATTATTTGACGGACATTTCGGGATGACACAATGTTATTTGTGCTACTGTATGTGTTAATGTTATGGCAGGGAAAAGGGGGGAGGAGGAGCGTAACAAAGGAAGCCGCCTTTTCGATTGATTCTTGCCGCGGAAGCAAGAGGGGGGATCAAATCTTGCTTCCCACGGCAACTGTATTATTTTTTCTTGGAATCAATTAACCAAGCGGCATCCTTTGTTTCTCTTTCTTCATCTGTTTATTTCTCGGAACCTTTACTGAATTTCGTGAGAGCAAAAGTGCTTGAAAACAGGAGGGGAGAAAAGGAGGCGAGGGAAGTTAAAATGTTTACATGTAATTTGTTAGTGTTTGTTTGTGTGTGTATGTACAGTACATACTATAAAATCAGTTGCAATAACGTCTTATTTCCTTTATTATTTATGAAATATGTACTGTAGGTTATTTTTGAACTAAAATCTATTTTTTACGGGAACCTCGGATCAACCGGCCAAACTCGTAACCGGCCAGGGTCTCGGTCCCGACCAGACCGGTTAAGAGGGGTTCTACTGTATAATCTAAATATGCCTACAATATTCTCTCACATGATTGTTCAGTATTTTTTAATTCTTATTTTCATGATGTAAAAATATAAAACTAATAAAACTCTTAAAAATTCCATTTACCTGTAAAAATAAACAACTTACTGTAGGTATGCTTCCTACGCTCATACTGAAACAACTAAAGAGATTCAGGGATTGACTTCGGCAGCAGTATGATTTCATCAAAGTACGGTCACTGCTGCAAATTATCACAAGTGAAGTAATTGATTAAAAGTTTTCTGTACACAAATCATTGTATTGCTGAAAAAGTATGTTTTTGATGATACAGCCGACAAAATTAGTTGGCCAGTAAAATATTAATTATTTTATTATGTTTTTTTTTTTAAGTCGAAAGGTAGGATGGATAAGACAGAGGCCAGATATTTGTGTGTACTGTGTATAAAGAAATTCTTACATTGGTATAATATAAAATTGTTTTTAAATAAGATTCTTTAGTGCGTAAAACGACTAATTTTCATTTTTAACGCAAACATCCCTTTTGGCTCAGCCTACGAGGCACAGGTGTAAGTTTATTATAAAGACGAGCCCCAAGTTGGCTGCGCTATTCTGTAAGTTGCTCGGCTTAAAAAAATATATTAATTTTAATACAATTATTAAAAGACTTTACTTTATTTCTTATCTTGGGTTGTAAGTTCTATGACCTGATTCTAGAAATGTGAAGATGGTTGGTTTAGGCTAATCAACGTAGACAATTTAGAGTTAACCTTAATAATTTAATTTAACATTTTATTAATCAAATATTTTTTAGCAAAGAAACAAATCAAACATACATTTATACAGTTACAAAATTTAATCATTCAATAATTAATAAGAGAGCATGTAGTCTTATAAAAAAAATATTTGAGTGCAAATCTACGTACCATGGATTTTTTAAGTATAAAAAGCACTGTTTATTACAAACCCCACTTAATTTATACACCAGATGATCTTTGGTCGTAGGATGATTGTAGTTAATTAGAGATGGTGATTAACTGCATCCATTGTCCAGCCACAATGGCGAAATCGTCCAAGTTCATTTATCTGGAAAAATTGCATCTGAATCGTTCTATATCGGATTCATCCTAATAAACTTAAATAATTCACACTTGTGAATTATTGTGAAAAAACTTTAAAAAAAGAGTCATAACGTGACTTGCCTCTACCGAAGTTAGTATCAGAGTGCTAAAGCGGATTTCTTTTTACTCACAGTCTTACTATAAAGTGAAATAAGATAGGCTAGCTTGATTTTATTCACTATAGCTTAGTTTATAGATAATCAGTTCAAAGTTTTTTGTGACTTTTCGATTCTATGTTCAGTGATAAATGATTTATTAGATTTTTTAACTTACACCAACTCAATCTGGATATGGATCGATTTAAATTGTCTGGTTACATTTGAGATTGTCAATTATAAACTGTTCTGTCATAGATGATGAGATTTACACACGCACTTTGGGTTTTATATCATGCCCTTTTAGTCTATGTCCTTTACGTTAAATACTTTTAATATTAAGCTCTCTTTTTAAAAACATCTTAAATGTAAATTAATTCAAAAATAAAAAATGCTCTCTTGAATTAAAATTTACTTATGGTCCTATTCTATATTATTATTGTACTTTGGGAAGTTGAAGATGTTACACATTTAGATTTCAAAGTTTCTAGTTACTACAATGTTCATTAAAGTTCTCTTAAGCTAAGTAGGCTTCTAAATGAATTTTTTGTCGATTGCGCTTATAAGGGTTGCAGTTATAGACAAAAATAAGGTATTTCAAAAATTTTAAATGTCTCGATATCGTGTTTACTAACGGAGTAATGAATTTTTTGTTCTGCGACCTCCTTTTAATCACATATTGCAATAAGGGTAGCAATACCAAAAAATGTTCCAAAAAAAGTTTTAGATAGTATTTAGAATATTTGTAATAACTTTGCATGAATTTGATACGGCGCCTACTAAGGGAGTTTATGAATTTTGTTGACTTTCAGTCCCTATTTTTCAACACTGCTTAAGGATTGCAGTTACCAAATAGTTGGGCAACTTTTTTTTGGCTTGATATAGTGCATTGAAACAACTCGAAATTAGGTTTTGTAATATTTAGTCAAAATAAAGAAATTCCAAGCTTTGACGAATCAAAAAAACAACTTTGCGACATCTAGCGGCAGTTTTAATAAACATCGGGAAAACAAAAAACCATCAGAAAGATTCCGATATACCAACTAAACGAAACCAAATAAATTTACTTCCAATCCTAGAATATCAGTCCAAATTATTCCAGCTGTCCAGATGTAATATATGTGAGTTTCAGGAATTTTAAAACACTTAAATAAGAGTATAACGTAAAGGGGGTCATAATGTAAATTTTGGACATTTAGCCTAATTTAAAAAACTTAGTACTTTCATGAAAAATAATAAACATAGAAATTCAAAGGGAAATGCAGACGTTTCTAATTAATAACACAAAATAATAAATCTTACTTAAAGTCTTTTTCAATTTTAAATTAAATCTTGTTTAAATTATTCAGTTGGAACTCACGAGTTTCAAAATACACAAAAAACATTTGAACAGTGTTGGGAAGTTTGAAGAAGTGGTCCACTAAATTACTAGCCAATGATTAATGAATATTGAAGATTATTTCAGACATCCAAAGAACTAAACTTGATATGTTATGTTGGTAGCATGTGTGATTCATCTATGTGCAGAGACAGAAATTTGTCCTGAGATGTTGGTACTTATCGTTACTAGCTGCAGGGAGACATATTTGCGAACCCCTGGGTTTTGATCACGTGATATTGCATCATACAGGAAGGAACGTTAACAAAGAACAGGCTTCCATCTCACTTGCATCAGAGACTTAGTATAGAACAGACCTGTTTTCAGATCATCTTGTGAAATGTTTCACAAAGTAGTTTTTAGCGGTAGTTAAGGTACAACTACCGTTAAAGTATGTTTTAATGAGAGTAGAGACAGTGCCGAGCCACATCTTTTGCTAAAAGTAATGTAGAATTTGTGCGGATTTCACCACAAAAGTATCAACTTTGAAACCTTGCGTAATCGCGTGGTGTGGCTTCAAAATCTTTACATAAAGATTTTATAACAAGTGCTCTAGTGAATCAAAATCTACGTGGCTAAAGTGCGACGAACTAAAGAATAATGGGGTTTTCTATTTAAATTAAATTCACATGTGTTGTAAGTTTTTTCTCTTTTATAAATTCATTTTTTTAAAGTGCACTATAAGACAAAGAATCGTAAGTAGTAAATTAATTTAACCAAGTCTGCATTTGAATATTTTATTAATATAAGTTGTTGTAGGTTTAAGATGAAATGATTAATAATAAATATGTATGTTTGAGTGTCTGATTGAGGTAATTGAGATGATGATTTGCCAATTTGATTTAATTATCTATTTGTGTGTTTTTGCAATTTAAAATGATACAGTAAAGTATTAATGCCAACTACCATGCTTTCTTAATTTGAGTTTTCTCCTTTCCAGAAGTACTTTATGGTAAATTGAACCCTGTAATAATAATAAATTTAGCTTCAGTGTATTTCATAAGTGGTATAAAATGGCGTCGGTCTTTGGTAAGCATAATGCGATTTGGCGGCAAAGGTTTCCATGTGCACAGACATGGATGCTAAGCTTCCAGACGAGTCCATTTGTAACCAACGAACTGTACGCACAGATGTGTTAAGTTAATGCGTAACAGAGATTTAGTAGTCAACTGTAGTAGACACAGATCTGACTACAACATAACCTAACTTCAATTTTGGGGTTATGTTTGATTGTTTTTATTGTGATTAAGGGAATAAAGTGTTGTAATATTTTGAAGTGAGAATTTAATTAAATAAGTAAAGTATATGGATTGAAGGTAGGATATAATAAATAATTGTTACGCAGTAAAGGTTATTTTTTTTATTAAAATTAACTTACAAATATTTTTGCCAAAATTAATTATTTTTTATTTTTCTATTAATAAATTTGTTTGTAAACGGCTTGTGTAAGCGCAGCACGTTACACAGATAAATTAGAATCAGAAACCAAGAACATCCACAGAAATAATTTGCCTACTTTGAAATAATATATTTAGCGGCACACTTTTAAAAATTACAAGAAAACGAAAGTGAGAAGGCAAAAACTATCTATAGAACGAACACAAAATTCTACATCTAATATCTCATCAGAGAAAAAGACCAGAAAGTACAGATAATTAAATATAATGAAATAAATGACAGAAATAAACATTAAAGATGGATGCCACCAACAAACAAACATCTCTTCGGTATAACGACATGCCCCTCAGAAAGAACGATTGATCTCATTGGACGACTGAATTCCATTGATTAAACTAATAAAAAATATATGTAGATGATTAAGAATCTTGTTAATTAGTTTGTAATAATATGTCTTATATTATTGTAATAAAAGAAGTTATTTGTTCTCCAAATGTAAATTAACTGTAATAATTGTCATATGTAAATGCTGCGACCGCAAAACCAGCGAATAACACGGTTTAATATAAATATTCAGTAATTTTCATCTCATTTCATAACATACATACGCCACCCAAAAGTGCAGACGATATAGAAGGCGGGAATTTTTTAAGCAGATTCCTAGAGGATATTAGAGGGTAAAGAAACAAAACAGCTGAACAACAAAGCTTCTAACAGTGGTCCCATGCTTAACGGTATGAAAAAATATAATTATTGATCATCAGAAATTTTGACATTTAGAAGAATTAAGTATGCAATTAATAATTCCATTTGAAAAACTTTAACTGTGCGATTCTTAATCACTGAAATGTTTTATTCGGTATAAAAGAATCCAGAAGAGAAAGAGCAAACTAAATTTTGTCCTATTAGTGAGACCAAACCATTTACTTTTCATATTCTTTTAACAATCCAGTTAGGCTACCACAAATATCACCTTCATATCATTTTTATAGAGATCATTCAGTTGCAAATTTGTTTGTGAGTACTGTAGAAAGTTGACTAATGTATCATTTATACACACCCGGATATAATTTAAACGGCCTGAGATATCAATGTGATACCTTGACACGGACCTATTATAACATTTCTTTTACATTTTTAGGTGGTTAAACATTTCACCCCCTATTCAAAAGGGGGCAACTTAAAATTTTCAAATGTAAACTTCTATCATGTGACCTCTCATTTTAAAGGGCATACAAAAAGAAATCAAATGGCGTAAACTAGAGGTCTCTATGTTGCCCCTATCAAAATCTACAGCCATTCAAAAATACGAGTGAAGTACTTCCCAAAGTTATTAAAAAAATAAGTCTTCAACTCCTTATCTCATGGAAAGAATGAATAAACGGTACCAGGAACTGGCACATACTTTCTCACAAACACATTTAAATTACTAAACAGATTCACTGTGACTTGTAGGGTGGGGTAGGAGAGTTTTTTTATTAAAGTTGGAGATTAACTAATAAATATTATTATTATTAGCTAGAGAGAAAACTATTCGATCGATTTCGAACAAATTTGCACCAATCACGTCAATTAGGTCTTTATAGATGCACGTAAAATACTTTTGAAAAATTTTGAAAAATAACCCTCTTTATGGCCAAAAAACCTCCAAAAATCAGTTATTATTATTATTATTAGCTAAACGAGAATTTTTAGAAAGATGCGGGTTTTTGTATATGGTAGGGCACATTAAAGTCTACAAATAAGCCAAATTTTATCAAAATCGTTAGAGCCGTTTTTTTATAAAAAAATAATAACTGATTTTTTGGGGGTTTTTTGGCCAAAAAGGGGATTGTTTTTCAAAATTGTTCAAAACCCTTTTTCGTGCATCTATACAGGCGTACTGGACATGTCTGTTGCAAATTTGGTTGAAATCGATTGAATAGTTTTCTCTCTAGCTTTGTATACATACAGACATACATACATACAGACATACATACAGACATACATACAGACATACAGACAGACATTTTGTAAAAACCACTTTTTTGGACTCAGGGGGTCCCAAAACGGATATTTCCACAAAAATCTCAACATCGATTTTTTTTGCGATCACTATACTTTCTCTATACTATAGTATAGTGAGAAAGTAAAAGGTTCATTTAACAGAGTAAAATACTATTTAAAATAGTAAAAGAATTTATTTCCTTGCTCGGTTGTTAGTTACATTAAGTCAACATGCTTTGGAATTTCCCGTGTTCTTATCTTACCAGTTTCAACAATCTACTTAGGACTTTCTCTTTTGCCCTACTCACTTGCATTTTATCAATTCATAGCTTAGGTTGCCATCAACAATTTCAGTTCAAGTTTACTCTTCTGCCGAATAGTGTTAGTTACTTTATTTCTATTATGGAAGGTTCTGAGTTTGGAAGAATTACTGTGTTAATGGTGAGAGGTTATGGGGACCGGTAAGAGATCATACAGTACCTTCAATTGATAAAGAGATATCAATAGATGTTATGCAGTCCTTTGTTGAAAATCCCCACTTATCAACGAGAAGAGCTGCTTTGGAGCACGGCATCAGCCAATGGTGAAGTTTTTTAATAACTTCGGGAAGTACTTCGCCCGTATTTTGGAATGGCTGTAGGTTTTGATTGGGGCAACATAGAGACCTCTAGTTTGCGCCATTTGATTTCTTTTTCCATGCCCTTTAAAATGAGGGGTCACATGATGGGGGTTTGCATTTGAAACTTTTAAGCTGCTCCCCTTTAGACTAGGAGGGCAAAATGTTTAACCACCTAAAAAAGTTAAAAAAAATTTATAATAGGACAATGTCAAGGTCTCACATTGATATCTCAGGCCGTTTAAATTATATCCAGGTGTGCCTGGACATAAAACTTACTCTGTATATATTTTTAAACAATCCAGTTAGGCTACCACATATATCACTTTCATATCATTTTTATAGAGATCTTTCAGTTGCAAATTTGTTTGTGAGTACTGCAGAAAGTTGACTAACGTATCATTTATACAAGGCTGCCAATATACGAACAAGAAAATCCCTCATCTCCATTATTATTACTGTAATTCTGGACAACTGATCTAGCAATGCATTTTAAAATCTAGGTTTACCTTTAGTATACAACCAACTCCACTAGTCTTGGAATCATAATGGTCTGGCTTTGACCAGTTCTATTTGGTTCGGCAAAGTTAAGTGTTAATGAGGCCTAATATTTATTTTCATTTGTTGTAGGAATTTGGAAGATTTTATCACTTGGGTTGATACTTCTGCCATTAAAAAACACATTATGGAGTACAATGATGAAGTAAGTTTTATTTAAATAAAGACTTTCAACTCTGTTGTAAAAAAAAACAAAAAAACTGATAGGCGTATTGTTCTAATTAATTTTTTGATGTTTAAGTTTTTGTCTGACCAAGTATATTGAGTTTTTTCTAAAATTTTTTAGTCTAATTACTCGTTAAATATTAAATTATAAATTAAAATGTCATTGAAAATCATTATGTACAACCTCTTTGGCAAATGATCTATGAACATTGCTATCATATTTTTAAATTAGTATAGACCCCTGACTTCGCATTTTTGTGGTACATAAAAAACTATATACAAAGTTATAACATTACATTCATCATTTTTTTCTCCATTTAACATTTTTAAAGAAACATTTTTCCCCCCTTTTTACTAATTTAAGTTTAAAGTTTTAAAACCATCTTTTCCAAAATGTTCAAAAAATTATTCCAAATTATGTTCTAATTTTAGAGTTTCGAACTTCAGAAGGAAAAACTGAACCCATGTAGAAAGAATCACTCGTTTGTCTGTTGGGCCATCAATGTAAAATTTCTCAGAAACTGATAATGGTATCAAGCTGAAATCTAACCGTATTTACCAAAAACTTTTGGGGTCTAAAGTTTGGTACCCCAAAAAATAAGTATTTGTTGATAGCTTGGGGGTATTGTCTGGAAAGACTTTATTTAACCCTAGAACTGGCATTGTTATCAAAAATGGATTTTTTGGCGTTTGCAAGCATTTTTTCAAAAATTCGCCAAAAATAGTAAATGAACCCCAATCCAAAAGTGTTCCACAGCTTTTTGGTAGAGAAAGGTTCAAAAAACTTAAATAAGCTAGTAAAAAAATTATAGATGTAAAATTTACAAAGTTATTAGCTCAAAAACAAAAAATGTTCAGTTACGAAAGGTTAAAGTTCAACATTAGGTCTACATAAAAAGTAGTAAACATTTTTTGTAATTTTTTTCCATAAATGTAAAAAAGTTTCGTAATTTAGTTCTAAATAGAATTTTATAAAAATATTTATCAATTTCAAATTTCTTATTTTGAAAACACCAGTGTTTATGTTCCTACTACAAGACTGCTATCAAAACCATGCCAAGTTTGAAACTTAATTTACTAATTATGCTTTGCCCAAAAATGAAATATTATTATAACAAAGTGTAGAGAATAAATCAAGGAATTGAACTGTATATTTGTAAATTATCTTTTCATAAAAGTGCTTTTAGAATTATTTCAATAACAAAAGGGAGAACAAATATAGAAACCTCCCGTCCATACAAGCTATACGAGAAGGCCGCGAATACTCCTATGTCTACCCATGTTAAAAAGTATGTTAAATTCAATCGTATCTGCAGGTTCTAGGGTTAAAGCTATACAAAAGCTTTTTTTTAATTTTGTCATGAAACAGAAAAACTATGGAGGACCCAAACTTTTGGGAAAAGGTTATGTAAAATAATAATTGTATGTTTTTACATTTATGCTGTGTACAATAATATTGTAATGTGTTTGACAGCCGTCACCTTTACTTACTGGAATCCAACACCAACGTATAACTTATTTGTGCTGTGATTATTTTTTTATAGTTCAGTATATTGTATATAAGTGTTGATCCCTTGTTATTAATATCATTTTGTTCAAACTTTCGGGATGGCTGATAATAAAGACTCTTTGGCGCTTGAGTCAAACTCGCTCTGGTTTTTTCTAAATGAAAACTAATAATAATAAATATTTTTTTCAGGACTTATTACCTGTATAAGTAAATATCCACAATTTCAATAGTAGTGATCGCTTTTATTAAATTTTATACATATGGTCATATTTAACAAGGTGAAATTAGTTCATATCTATTAAAGAAAAAAATGTGGAGGAAATATTATTTCAGAAACGATTTATCTTTAATGTATTTTAATGAATCTAATGTGCAGGCTAGGATTGTAACTATCTCATACTTACTTCAGACATTTGCACCACTGATCCTGCAAGTTAGATTCGTAAAAATAAATTTCAAATATAAATAGTGTGCATTTAGTATGGTACAGTAAGATACTGCTTTTAAACGTTAACTTTAAATTTATTTAAGAGTTGAAAGTCACTTCAAAAATGTATGCATTGAAGTATAACAATGATGATTGTCAAAAAAATCAAATATTATACTTGAGTGCCCTAGTAGTTGGGAAAAATCTCTGCTGACAAGAGTAAAAAGGAGGGTCTCTTCCCACACCAATTACTAACAATTTCTTCCTCTTCCTAATCAACCCTTACATCCAGGATGTTTGAGAATGATGCAAAAATAAGACCATTTATTTTGAGAAGGGTGAACGAACATTCACGATGAAGACTATAAGGGTGTATCTTCATTTAGTGGGAAATAATTGATAATTTCATTGAAAAATTTGTAAAGACCATCGCTTCAAGTCAAAAATTGTTTTTTAATTTCTTACGATCAAAACAAGCAATTGAAAATTGGCCTGTAACAAATTGCGTGCAAGGTAGATGTTGACCAACTAGCACAAGAAAAAACGTTTTGCGACAAGACCAAAATGAAAGTGATGATCTGTTAGGAGAGATAAAATTTTGATTTTATATTTAAACATTAAGACAAATCTGCAATGGCAGCACTAGTTATCAATGAAACCAAAGAAGTTTAGACAAGAATGATAAAGAAGGTCATGTCTACTGTTTTTTTTTTTTTTTTTTTTTTGAGGTGTTTGACAATTGCTTATTGCATTTTGTGATTGATAAATGACTGTATAGCAGATTCGTATTGCAGAACTTTTAAAAAAGTTAAACAAAACAATTGACAAACCACTTGAGACAACAATGTATAGCCAAAAACTGCAAATCTCACAATGAGTGGAATTGAAACAATGTTATTCAGACATTTTAAATCATCCTCTCTATAGGTTATTTTTACATTCTTTATTTTGCTTGTTTCAGAGAGATGACTATGACTTGATGGAATAACAGTGGATTCATGTGTTCTCTACCTGTAAATATTATTTTATATAAAATCTTTTTAATAAAACAATATAAACTAAAACCGATATTTCTAAAATTGTATTATTTTATGATTGTAGACCATACTTACCTTAAAATAACGTGAAAACTTCAAACTTCCACAGGGAAGTAAATTTCAAGATTATTAAAAGTGTAACGTGCTGTTGCTTGCCAGCCGTTTACAAACAAAGTTTATTAATAAAAATAAAAAAAAATAAAATAAATCAAATTTTGACAAGTTTTTTCTAAGTTAACTAATAAAAAAATAACCTTTTTGCTGCGTAACAATTACTTGTAATCTCATATTTTCAATTTATATACTTTACTTTATTTATGTATTGCTAATTCAGTTCTACAAAATATTATTCCCTTAACCATAACAAAAACAATCAAACATAACCCCAAAATTGAAAATAGGTTATGTTATAGTCAGATCTGTGTTTGTCACAGCTGACTACCAAATCTCTGTTACGCAGATTGGTTTATTCTTCTGTGCGCTCGGTTGTCAACTACTAGGCTCGTGACTCCAGAAAGACGAGATCTGTGTTCTGTACACAGACCCCCTCCCCTGGAATCCCAAACTGCGGCAAACAACCGACGCCATTTTATTTTACTTAACCTACACTGACTCTAATTTTTATTACAAGGTTCATTTTACCATGAAGTACTTGACCAGGAAGGGAAAGGACTCAAATCAACGAAACATAATAGTTGGCATTTAGATTTACTCCTCCATTATTAAACTGATCCAATTATACAACAAAAATAAATAACTTGGCAAACCAATTTAAAAAAAGACATAACCCAAACATTCATACACTCTTTCAAACAATCTAAATTATAACATACAAAATGATTTGTTATTCACAACCTTCATGAATGCAGACCTTTTTTATATTATTCAGGGTGTCCACGGACCGGGAATTTCGGGAAAAGCGGGAATTACAGTAGAGTCCCGGTTATCCGCCATAAACGGGCCGGTGGAAGGGCGGATAAGCTAAAATGGCGGATAATAGGGAGGGTTGAACAAATAATAGACGTTTTACACCATTAATACTTTTTATTGTAAATTTAATGAGTAAATACGATATTTTGCAGTAATACTATATAATAGAAAAGAAAAATAATGGAATACAGTTATTTTCAATGAAATTACGAAATTGAATGACAAGATTGTTAGGATAAATACAGTAAAGGCACAATATAATACTGTACATAAAAAGTCCCGAAACTAATTACAGTTCAAATAAATTTAATGGAGAATTATCTGTACAAACAGAAAATTCAGATCAAGATTAAATAACACAACATAAACTACTGTACTTTCACCATATCATACTCAAAAACTTAATGTTAACGAATAACCTCACTGCACGCACTAAACACTTAGAGAGACACAGTTGTTTACAAAACGAGTTCGTACGAGCTGACAGTAAGCGGGTCGGGCCAGTGGTAGTGGGGGAATTCTCATGGTACAGTCAGACACAGAGCACGTACACTAACACCCGCAAGCTATCGCAGTCACGTACGCTCACTGACGCTTGCAAGTTATCGCAGAAACGTATCGCTACAATCACTGACGCCTACAATTAAATTAAATAAGTGCCGCTGGTGTGGCGGATAACACGGAATGGCGGATAACCGAATGGCGAATAACCGGGACTCTACTGTATACGGGAATTTTTTTTCACCGGGAAAATACGGGAAATGTACGGGAATTCCGCCGGAATTCCGGGAACTTTATGTTACGACGCTATTACGTAATACGGTAGAATACTCGTTGTTTTTAGCAACATTTTCGTCTCTCTGACAAACACCATTGGATTACACATCTCTTTAAACTGTAATGAAACACTACTAAAGACATAAGTTGGGTATCTGATAAGTGAAAAACTAATTTTGCCGGAAATCGGAGGGTCGGAAAATAAGAAAGCTTAAACAAATTTCAATGTAGAAGAGCGGTGAAATCTTCTTTGTCAATCATTAAGCAAACAATATTGATTCCTCCGATCCTATTCATTTCCTTTCACGTTCTCTTTCTTGCTATCGACACTTTTGAATTTGACATTAAAATATATTTTTACTGAAAAATTTAATGTTGTTTTATTTTTGAACCTGTCTAAATTACCTCTACCATTCATAATATCCTGCCCGTTAAAATAATTATAATAACCGTGAAAGTTAAATTATTTTAGCTGACCGGTACCCGCTAAAAGTATTTTGTATAAAAATGTATACTAAAATATTTTATTTTGTTTACGAAATTTGCTGTATGTTACATCGAAAACATAGCAAGCACACTGTTTTAAAAATACGTCTATTCCTCTGCTAGAATTGCAACAACAATAGGATTTGAGAATAACTCGAATTCGTTTATGAATATGCGTTGATGAGAACTCGTTCAAGAACAAAGTCTTTGGTGTAAAGGGGGTGGGATAGTTGCGCTATTTGTACTGTGGGTTGGAAACCGGTTTTTGACAACTTGAACTTAGTCATCATTTGCCTGTCAGACACCTGTTACAACGAATACGGCTACTTGAAGTACTGATAAAAATACTGATTTCGACTACTTTTATTCACATACTTAAATACGTACTGTACTGTATATTGCTGAACAAACCACTACTGGAGTGAAATTACACTTTCAATAAGTAATCATCTAATCATTCATATTCATAAAACAAGTTTCAATTCAAATGTACTGTGAAATTCCCCAGTAAAATATTTAGGCAATTATTGTTTCTTTTGTTAAGTAAATGATTTTTGTTTTATTTGTGTTCATATGTGTAGGCAGGCTTAGTTATTTGTACAAGAAGGTAAATTATGTTCAAGGTCAATCGCCTACGATTTCATTTGGTGTCGTGTCTATTTGTAGAATCAGGGTGTCAAGGCAATTAAAAGTAACGAATTTTATAGATCGGTAACAAAAGTATAATAATTCTATTTATATTAGGTGGGGCAACAAAGTTTGGAAATTTTCGAGATTTTCGTTACCCGTGATTTATGCTTTTTGTGGGAGTCCCGACGAAATACTTTTGATTTACTTGTTAGCGAATTTGTATAGGAAAGATGAGCTATTACAGTGAACCTTATGGTGAGACCTAAGGTCGGGAGTAGTAAATGAGCACCGATCGTGGTCCCCAGAACACGTTTTAGGGTATCAATAACATTTTTATATAAATATATGTACCCATATATATGTTTGCACGCTAGCGGCAGCATTTTAATTCCGATTTGGTACACACATTGGTTGTCTATGTCACTCGGAGGAGTTCCTTAACAAACAAAAAAACCAAAACCGAAAGCGCGGTTTTTTACCGGAAGTAACTATTTTTTTTTAGATTTTTCGTACGAGAATGAAACGTTTTTATTGTTTTATATAAAAAAAATAATATAAGGTACTATTCTGCACATTTTGTTTTTTTCACGACTTTTTAACTCACTTGGTTCCCCCAAAATCGATCAAAACGCAAACTACCATAGATATGGGTGATTTCACCGTGTGGACATCTTCTGAGCTGAGGCCGACGGCCGAGTTTGTGCGCTGCGAGCGAAGCAGTTCATAACCCGAGGACGCATGGTTAAGTTTCCGCTGCTAGTGGAACGAACCAGCGCGTGAGTCGAAGCTAGAGGCTTAGGTGCAAACAAATTCTACTAATATATTTCGTACACTCAGCTTATTCAGCTCATTCGTGAGTAGATAAATTTCCCAAATTGTTGGTTGAAACTCTAAAACTTATAAACTTAATTTTGGAAATTCGCTCAACTCACGTCAGCGGTTCAGCTGCGTGGTTGAATTATTATTCCTTCCCTCAAATGGCGACATTTAATTTCCACATTATTTATGAATTTACCAACTGTCGTCTAAATTATATTTTCGTGCACCTTATCCGTTGTTTATTAAAAATTCATTTTTATCGCCGGCATGGTATATTTATATATAAAAACGCTCGGGAGTATGGGTTTTCGCGGACATACCCTGTTGTATATTAAATTGCGTTTTAATGCCTGCGTTTCATAAAATTAGCTCAAATAAATTGTATTTTAAATAATATTTTAACATTGGTAGTTCATAAAATTTACACACATTGAATTCGAGCGCCGATTTTTTTTGCGGACATTCACTGTGGTAATTAAATTATATTTTATAACTGGTATTTCATACATTTTGCCTAATTGTACACAGGCTTCGTTATCTTTCATAAAAATTCACTGTGTTATAAATTCAATTTCGCCGATATTTGATAAAATTAGTGCTAATTGTGAACGGGCGTTAATTTCATCCATGGGTCATGTATTTTAAATAATATTTGAACACTGTTTTTATTAAATTGGACTAGCTTAATTGTATTTGAGCAACTATTTCGTATGCGGACATTCCTCCAAGTATTTTAAATAACGTTTCAACACTGGTAGGTAATTCATAGAATTTGCAAGACTAATTGTAGTCTATATTTGGGCATCTTATTAGATTTGTAGTTGGCAGCCTGTAGAATAGGCTAGGTCCTACGTCTTCAGTATATAAATGTATGGTTCTAATGACAAAGTTACAAATATACATTAGGCTACATACGTTTCTCACTAAGTTGAAAAAATATGTCTGTTAATCCTAGTTTAGGAAGCATTTTAATCGTGTTTTGGCTCATCTTCTGTAGAATATTATGTAGTGTTCAAAAAACTTGAAAATTTTAAGTTTAAACTTGAAATAAAAAAAGTTGCAGTACTGCGGAACAGCGCCAGTAGGTGAGTCATTGTTTGCTTCCGGCCGGCTCGGCGAGAGGGTCGGGAGGGTGAGTTAAGGTCCTAGAATTCCTACTCTGGGTATCAATTCTGAAAGAACAGACTACAAGAAATGTTGTTGTGTATCCTAAACATTAAAATTTTATGTTTTATACACTTGTTATTTGTAGTGTAAATACAGTTTTCCAATCAAGAACTATATGGGTAGAGGAGCAGGCATAGTATAAGGTTGACTAAATTGCGCAGTGCAAGCTATCTTTCACTTTCATCTTACTTCACCGTTTGTTTTGTTGTTTACATCTACCACAAAACATCATCACATTTTCTTTGTTACTTCGGCTCGCATTAAAATGCCGAAGTATTGAAATCTTGTATTAATTTTTGTGTGTCTGTCTGTTAACACGATATAATTATGCACTCACAAACGTTGTAAAAAAAATCTTCGTAATTTTATTAGTACAAACTTTTGAAAATACAGTTTGGGGTAACGTTTTAAATGTTTTTGGGTACGGGAAACCCGATTATGACAGTTAAAAAATCGTCGCGCGTTGGAGTCACGTTTTTGGAGTCCATATTTTGAAAGTACAGTGTGGGGTATCGTTTTAAATGTTTTTGGGTACGGGAAACCAGA
>JAGFPH010000298.1:594429-619807 GCA_018207615.1 Philaenus spumarius | reverse complement strand
CACGCTGACTAGCGATTCCCAATACGATCAAAGGGATAACTGGTACAAATTAATATTTGCCAAATTTCAGCTCTCTATAAATATGTGGGAAGTTAGTAGAATTAATATTTTTTATTGTTTTTGGGATTGTTATCACATTTTTACCCCTTAGCAGAATGTGACAAAATGTCAAAGTGGTTTATTTTTTATTTGAATCTTGTAAGAAATAAATGTACAGAATGTCAGCACTCTACGGTAGCTTTAAGAAAAGTATTAATTGTTTTAGGAATTGTTTCAACCCTTTAAGGGCAAATATTTTAAAATTCTTTCTTAGTGAACCGCCAGCGCCTACGAGAAAAACATGTATCAAATTTCACGGTAATTATTAAATATTTATAGTTTTAGGGGTTGTTACTAAATTTTCACCCCTTAGCAGAACCTGACAAAATGTAAAACTGGTTTATTTGTTATATGTATTTTGTAAGAAATAAATGTGCAAAATTTCAACTCTCTAGCTTTAATGAAAGTATAAAAATCTATATTTATCGTTTTTAGGGGTTGTTACTAAATTTTCACCCCTTAGCAGAACCTTTACAAAATGTATAACTGGTTTATTTGTTATAAAAATGTATCTTGTAAGAAATAAATGTGCAAAATTTCAACTCTCTAGCTTTAATGAAAGTATAAAAATGTATATTTATCGTTTTTAGGGGTTATTATCACGTTTTCACACCTTAGCGGCACGTGACAAAATGTAACTGGTTTATATGTATCTTGTAAGAAATGAAAAGATTACAAAATTTCAGCTTTCTGGCTTTAAGTAAAGTATAGCAAACAATATTTATTGTTTTAGGGGTTTTTTCAACCCTAACAGGTCAAATATTTTAAAATCCTTTCTTAGTGTGCATCTAGCCCCTATGACAAATACGTGTATCAAATTTCACGTTCCTAGGAGGTAGGGTTTTTGAGATATTTAACAACAATATTTATTGTTTTAAGGGTTGTTTCAGCCCTGACAGGCTGAGCGGATAGACTATAGGAAGTTAGTTTAATTTATATGTATTGTATAGGGGTAGCAAAACCATTTCAACCCCTTCCAATTGTGAATCTAAACCATCCAGGGATCCACTCAACACTCATAAAAAATTTCATCAAAATTGGTCCAGCAGTTTCGGCTTCGTTCAGTGACGTACACATTACAGAAGATTATAATTTGTGAACATTAAAATTTGTACTACCTGTTTTTACCATTTATTATAAAAGGAGAGGAATGAAATTTATATCATTTGAAAGGTAATGTGCCACACATGTGCCGAAAACAAATTAAGTGTATTATTGTCGTAACGACAATTAAAATAATTCGACCACACCGCTGACGTGAGTTGAGCAAATTTCCAAAATTAAGTTTATAGGCCTATGTTTTAGGGTTCCAACCAACAATTTGGGAAATAGGTCTACTCACGACGTTGCTGAATAGCTGCCTGTTTGTACAAAATATACTAGTAGAATTTGTTTGTGCCTCCAGCTTCGACTCAAGCGCTTCTTCATTTTACACTCGTAGTGGAAAAACTCGCTTTGCGAGTTTGCACCTCAATCTTGTGGCCTCGGGTTATGAGCTTCACTTTGCGAAAAAAACTCGCCCGTCGGCCTCAAAGGAGAAGATATCCCCAAGGTAAAATCTTCCATGTGGCTTTGAACCGGGTAATTCTATGTTATTTTACATTTTGATCGATTTTGGAGGAACCAAGCGAGCTATATATAAGGTCGCGTAAAAAATAAATTTTACAGAATAACATCGTAAACTTATATTTTTAGAAAAAACTCTAAAAAAAATCATTCTTGTAGAACAAATCTCAAAAAATAGTTACTTCCGGTTGTTGGATTTTTTTGGCTAACGAACTCGTCCGAGCGACGTAGACAGGCCCGTTTTACCGAATAGGCACGGTAGGCACGTGCCTAGGGCGCTAGGCAATTGGCATTTTTGGAGGGGCGCAAAGAATGGAAAAACAAAAAAAATTGCCGTGGTTGTGTCTGCATGCATCATTTATTGCAGCGCCACTGCCGAAAGCCGACATCTGACCCAAATCACAGCCGCGCCCGGCGCCGGCTCTCTGCGCTGTACCTGACGTGTCACGTGTGCCAGCCACAAAGCCCGCCTCGCGCCCCCTTCCACCGCCACTGGTTGCTAAGTAACCACGCTCGGCCTCTCCCTCCGCGCCAGTCCGGGACACGGCGGGTCCATAGGTGGTGGATAATGGGAACGCTCTGGAAAAAAATCAGGATAATTTGTAAAGGAGAATTCCCTCACGAACCAAAACTGGCATTTCAGACTAAATCTAAATTTACGGGATATAGGCGTTGTGGTAGGGATGGTGGGGGGGGGCTTAATCAGCTGGTAGGGGTATGAAAAGGGGCGCTACTCTTCGTTGTGCCTAGGGCGCTGTTAGGGTGTAAAATGGGCCTGGACGTAGACAACCAACATGTGTATCAAATTTGGACCAAATCGTGCTAAATGCGGCCGCTAGAGTGTGAACACATATATGCATATATATATGTGAGTTTTAATGACACCTCAAAACGTGTTCTGGTGACCATGATCGGTACTCATTTGCTACTCCCGACCTTAAGTCTTACCATAAGGGTCATTGCAATAGCTCATTTTTCCTATAGAAATTCGCTAATAAGCTTAACCTAAAATCACACACACACACACACACACACCCATATTTAAACAGTGAAGAACACTAAATAATCATGTATTGTATATGTATCACACTAACCGCCAAAGGGCTTGCCCTGAGGCAGAATTCTTATATGTTACAGATAACAGCCATTCAATGCAATGCAATGTGTTGCTAAGCTGGTTATCCGAATCAGCTGTTTTATCTGCCATTTTATGGCCATGAATATTTATACTACTATGGCCAGGAATATAAAAATATATTTTTCAGTTCATGGGTTTGTCACGGTGTGGGGGTATAATAAGTCTTTATATTTTGTATTTTTGCATCTTTGTATTTTTCTACACAAATGTGTTTTCGATACAAATCAAATAAATGAAAACATGATTACATTCACGGTTGTATAAACAAAAATCTTTTTACCTTCCCTGCACGGAAAAATCATTTTTTTTAAATTAACCAAACAAATACTTAGAGTTGTTTCCATTTTTTCAAATTAAATTATCACTCATCTTTATTTATTTCTTATATTATTCTAATGTTTAATAATTTACCTCTAAGGAATTTCACATCTTTACTAAATATTTATCATTAATTCCGTTAAGCTTCCTTTTTGACCTTAGAACTTGCACACTTATGAATTGATGAATTTTAAATAATTATATGAAAAATGAGTTGATTTCGTTATTTTATAATAAACTAGCTGGCCCGATCCGGCTTTGCACGGATAGACAAATCAAAGTTAAATGTATATTAATAAAACAAATATATCAATAAATATATTAGTGAACTAATTGCACTGGGTGTAGGATGAAATTAAAAAAATGATATTCTTAGGAATATTATATTATTTGTGTATAGAATTACAACTATTATAGGCCCATGTGTGTTTACAATTATTTAGAATTAGGCATGTAATGCTGTTTGTTTAACATATTTATTATATGCTAACAGTTGTTACATCATAATTAAATAGATAAAATATCTTAAATGGATTTTGTAATCGTAAATAGTAAATCAAAGTGTCAAATCTTAAAAAGAAAAAAAATTACCAGACAAATAAAGTAAACACTCATTTATTTTGAGCTTTTAATTTTTATGCCTAGTCTAACTTTGTTCTAATACATAGATAGTTAATAATTTATAATTAATAAGACAATATTTTATTTGTTAGATGTAAATGTTAATGACTAATTTGGAAAGAAATATTATTAGTATATCACATCAAAGCTTCTTTGAATACTATATTTAATGTTGTATTATTTTCTGACAGCAAAATGTATTGATTTTTGGAAGATCCCACTCGCGATAAGGCAACGTATAATTATTGTCCATGGGAAAAGCACTCCTTCCTCAAGTCGATACCCACCAGTGAGAATGTTTGTCCCTGGGACTTATTTATTGTAAGCGCAAATGACAATTTTACAGGAAACTGAAGGCGTTTAAAAGATATAGGCAAGTCCGTCGGTATCATTGGAATACGTGGAATGTGCGCTAGTTGTCCACTTCCTGGTCCAGTGAGAATGGTCACTACAATTAAATTATCTCGCAAGTCTTTTATCAATAGTCTTGTGCCATTACACATGTTAGGTGGGCTTAAATTTCTTAACAGCATGATGGGGGTACCGATCTTTAACATTAGGTCGTGAGGTGGCAGGCCAGAAGGATTTAAAGAATTCAAAAATTCTTGTGGGTAATTTACTGTGTCTTCAATATTCATGACTGTATCAATAGACTTATAATGTTTTATTTGGCCAGGAACTTTTTTCAAAATAAAATCATTTATTTCATTAACTGCATCGTTTCTGGGTGCTACTATTGCTTTTGAACAAAGCCAATGATAATCTCGTTGTAGAGCATTTCCTATATCAGGATATATTGCATCTATAAGACGTTCGAGATTATGGACTATTTGACCTAATCTATTGTCTAGTTTGATTTCAGCGCTACTTCTATTTATGCTGTGAGGAAGAAGTTTTCCTTCTCCAAGTTTGAACAGTTGTTGTGGGAAGTCGTCACCGTTGTCGTTGTTTAAATGGGCTCTCATATTTGTGCGTAAATTAATTGTTTGAATTGAACTCCATAACGGAGATGATTTCAGACATGCTTTAATAATATCTGCACGTGTTCCTTTTGCTATGACAGGAAGTGTTTGCCGAAAATCACCAGCAAGAAGAAAAGTAATTCCCATGATTGTACTTGAATTTCTGAGATATTTTAGCGTTCGGTTTACTGCTTCAACATGAGCTCTATGACTCATAGTACATTCATCCCAGATTATTAATGATGTATCTTGTAATAACTTTCCAAGCGGTCCACATTTTTACGTATAGAACATACCGACTGTTGTTCCAAAGATACACTTAGTGGTAATTTAAAAGTGGAGTGGGCAGTTTTCCCATCATTTAATAGAATTGCGGCAATCCCAGAAGAAGCGACTGCCATTGCTATTTTTCCAGATTGTCTTACTTTTGCCAATATTAAATTTGCAAGAAACGTTTTCCCAGTACCTCCTGGGGCATCAAAAAAAATAATTTACCTCTGCTATTTTCTACACTATCAATTATTACGTCAAAAGCTTGCTTTTGGTCTGTCACTAACTTCGGTAAATTTTCATTTACAAAAACTGACAATTCAATATTATATTATTATTATAGGTTGGTATTGTGTTTAACGCATTATTGTGTGATCGATTTGGAGAAGGTAAACCGAAATCGCTTAACCTTTTGTCGTTCAATTCTAAAAGTTTGTTTTCTATTAGTATCAAACCTTCATTGTACTTATCATAATTTAAAGACAAAGTAAATCCTGATTTTGCTGTTGAATACTGTGTCCAATATCTTCACATAGATTGTCTTTGAAATGATCCCACAGTTTGAGTGGCTCAGAGGGGTGACAAAATAATAGTATCACTACAAACAATTCTCTCAGCTTTAATGGACATTGAAAAACAGAAGCTTCTGCCAATGTGTATTCATAATGGTCATCGTTTTCTAATAATCCTCTATCCCGGCATGCTGCTTGATATGTTTCTTTGATAATACCGTCCACGGTTTTTAAGTGCTCAAATGAGAGGGGACCACATACGTGATGAAGCAATATTCTGAGATAAAAACATTCTGACTGAATGTACACTCTTCCTAAAGCAGTATCTTTTTTTATTCCTGGATTTTCGTTGACATCTTGACCTCGCTTTCTTCGTGAAAAAGTATTGTTAGCCCATGTATAATATTGTGGAACTTCGTAGTAAAGCAATTTTTTGCGAATTGATCAGAATTGCACAGGTCAAAAAACGCCGTAAGAGTTGTTTTTGGTGGATTTTCAACTAAATGTAGCACATTTTCCGGTGAAAAGTATACTCTTAGCCCATTTTCTAAGTGTACGGCTAAATCTACAACGGCAGGGTACCTATCGTGAATGGGAAATTCTAACAATCTCCTTACAGCCTCCGAAGTACTGATGTACCGGCCGTTCAAATAATTTTCAACCTCATTATGAGTATTTCTGATACTAAAAGTTGCTTGATCCGATCCTTTATTTATATATTTACAAATATACTTAATGGCTTGCACGGAATGTCAATATTCCACGTTAATATGGGCGTTAAAAGATCGTAACAATATTGGGGAATATGGAACGACCCATTTATTGTCTATGGTAATTGTTTTCCCTCGAATATTTAAGTTGGCGATTTGACCGCCATTATTAATGCCTCGACGACGATAAACAGGATAACCGTCCTCACTTGTCTGGGTATCACTTAGAAAACGCCGTGGATATTTCTTGGAACATATGCCGTTTTTCATACACGGTGATGTTAGATTATTTTCTCCACATGGTCCATGTATCATATTTTTGGTAACAATGTCAAACAATACTGGATCTTCGTATTTGTTGGGTAGTTCAGCAACTATAACGTGATCAATTTCGTCAGGTTGTATTTTTCTTTCCAGTCAAAACAACATATGGCAATGCGGCAATCCGCGCTTTTGCCATTCAACGCCGAGCATATGACATTTCACTTTTCCAAAAATTTCATCTTTTGTAATCAATTTAATAATTTTTTTCATTTTTAAATGAAAAACAATAGCTATAATATCATGTCGGTCAAAAGATTGCTGGCCAGGAAATAATTCCTGTTTGATTTCTGTCCACTCGGGGTTACATGTGAAAGTGATAAATAAATCTGGTCTCCCATAATTGCGAACATAAGTCATAGCAACCTGTGTTCTTTCATGCATGTATCTTGGAGAACCGGTGAAAGAAGAAGGCAATATGACATGTTGTCCAATATTTGCAGAATTTACATTAGCATCTTGATTCAAAGCATCTCTTAAATGAATTTAATCTTCAGCTCTCAATTTTCGTTGGTTTTGACATATGTAATTTAATCTTTCCGATATCATTTTAGCCATCATGTCAACACAATACTGACTGAACAAATTTCTGTAGTAATGTAAAGCATTAAAACTATTTGCTCTGATCATTAATCTGTATGCATAAAATTGCATACATGAAACCATTTTATTTCTTGCTGAATCTTGTTGAGGGATAGTTAGATAATAACCATCTTCTCCTGTTACAAACATCAAAGGGTATTGTAATGGATCGTAAGCTCGATGCAATTCAGAAACTCTCTTTAGCTGGCCATCTGTACTATGCAGTACTATATCCCTGGGTCCTTTGTCTTCATCTACTAATAAAATGGCAACCTCATTAATTGTTGGTGCATTGTACCTTATTTGGTGTTGGTTTTGTAATGTGCGATCAGCATGTATAATTAATTTTAAATTTTCCGATGAGTTATGTTGTAGATTGTATATGAAACTAAGAATGTATACATTATGCCTCTTTAATGTGGTCTGTAACTCATGTATCAAATTCATCTGTAAGGTAGGGGAATTGTTTGATCGCAATGATAGTTGATCTGCATCGGAGATGAAGTAAACTTGCAAAAATTGTGGACTTTGGCCTGAAGGTGGTAAAAGGCTACCAATAAGATGGTAAATTTGGCCCTCGACCTTAAAAGTAGGCATAAAGTTTCTTTCCCGAATTTCTTTAGCGCCGAACGAAGTCATCTGGAATAGGCTATTGTATCTACGTATATTTTTCAAAAAATGTGTAGACAGTGGATGATTGCCTGTCAAGAGATTTTTTATTGGTTGTGGTGGCTCCTGCATATCAGGAAGAATTATTTTTCCAGCAGCACAACACACACCGTTTGCTTCGTCTTTCCATTTTTTCGCAGAACACTTAGAGCAAGTCTTATTCATTCCTCCAATTTGGACGGTGCTTTGTTGAGCATAATCAATGTTGGGATCGTAACTGAAAGCTGATCTATTACTGTAAGCTAAAATTTGATTGCGTACTCTTGATGTAGACGCTTGTTGTCTTTGTGAAGCAAGCCGCTGCGAGCGTTCGGCGCTAGTTTCTCTACTGCGAGCTAGTGAAGTCCTTATATTTTGTTCAGCAAGTCGTTGCGTTCGTTCGGCGCTAGATTCTCTACCGCGAGCCAGTGCAGTTCTTACATTTTGTTGATCAAGCCGCTGGAAGCGTTCGGCGCTTGATTCTCTACTGCGAGCCAGTGAAGTCCTTATATTTTGTTGAGCAAGCCAATGCGAGCGTTCGGCGCTAGATTCTCTATCGCGAGCCACTGCAGTTCTTACATTTTGTTGAGCATGTCGATGCGAGCGTTCGGCGCTAGATTCTCTACCGCGAGTCAGTGAAGTCCTTATATTTTGTTCAGCAAGCCGTTGTGAGCGTTCGGCGCTAGATTCTCTACCGAGAGCCAGTGCAGTCCTTATATTTTGTTCAGCAAGTCGTTGTAAGCGTTCGGCGCTAGTTTCTCTATCGCGAGCCAGTGCAGTTCTTACATTTTGTTGAGCATACCGATGCGAGCGTTCGGCGCTAGATTCTCTTCCGCGAGCCAGTGCAGGTCCTTATATTTTGTTCAGCAAGTCGTTGTAAGCGTTCTACGCTAGATTCTCTACTGTGAGCCTGTGCAGTTCTTACATTTTGTTGAATAAGTCGTTGCGAGTGTATAGCGCTAGATTCTTCAGCATGCGCTTCCAATGCGTGCTCTCTTAGAGTTGTAAGCCGATTTGCATGCTCAGAGGAAGATTCTCCAATTCGACGTATTCTGGGTGTCCTTGACTGAGATGTATGTTTAGAAAGTTGTGATTTTCTTTTAGGCATATTTTTGTTGAAATTATAAATATATGCAAACTAACAGAAAGAAATGGGAAAATAAGAAAAATTAAAATGTTTTAAATTAAAATCTGTATCGGTAAGTAGATATTATTCTATTTCTGGTTAAATTTAAGACAGTAGTTCTTGAATTCAAATTAAACATTAACAAAACAATTAACTAACACATTTACCATAATTAATACGGATAATTAACCTCACTTACATTGGAGCATTTAAAAATGTTTATATACATATTTTTTAAAGAAAAAACAAAAGTAAAATAGAACAACAACAATACAATTCACAAACACAAAATATAATAACACCAACACAACAACTATTTAACACTAATGTAAGTATTTTTTATTATATCCTTGTCCTTGAACAGTTACTTTATTTCTAGACGAAACTTAACAATAATATGTTTGTAGAGATGTTTACATTTTTTAAAGAAAATTAGTAATGTTGTTATCCTAACACTTTACCATAGCAACCAATTGAATAAAATAACAGATAAAACAGATGGTGATTCGCACGGTATATAGTATAACGGTAGGGCTCACGCGCATCTACTCTTAACGTCATCGGTGTCCACTGCTAAGAGAAATGAAAATCAGCTGTTTATTATCGATTGCATTCTGTAAAAAAATCATCAAGATACGATAAATTACTTTATTTATAAATTATTATTATTAAATTTGTAGTATCGAAAACGATATACTTTGTAAACAAAATTTCACAACACACTTTTTAAATGTACATATCTTTTGATATATATATTCGATTTTAAATATTAAAAAAGATTTGGTTTCACAATAATATTCTCTATAACTTATTATATTCATAACCCTATACAAAATTAAAATAAATGTCAAATAATAAAAACTACAAAAATATTTTCACCATTTGTCGAATTTGAAATAGTATATATTTTATAGGCCTAATTAGTAAAAGTATTAAAATTTGTTGCAACAATCTAATTTCTTAAAATTGTTATTATTGTTATTTTTTCTATATGTGGTTCAAATTTTATTAAAATTGGTTAAATATTTTTAAAGTTATTCAATTTTTACTGAAGACGTGAACAATTTTTCACTGAATATCGGAAAGTAATATTTATAGGCCTAATCAGTAAAGGTACTATTAACATTTGTTGTAAAAATCTTATTTTTAATATTATTATTAAAGATATATTTTCTATGTGTGGTTCAAATATTATTAAAATTGGTTAAATATTTTTAAAGTTATTAGCCTATGGATTAGCCTATGTTGATTTAAAATACTTAGGTTGGCAGTTGGCACTACTAAGAGTACTGAGCTCATGGCCTCAGACATAAAATCTCATGTAGGAGTAGGCTACACATGTACACACTGTTTTGAATGTACAGTATTTAAATACAAAATGAAGTAGTAGTCCTGCTTTTGTAAAGTTAAAGTAAAGCTGATTTTAAAGAAATAATTTGAATGTCATCCGTCTTCTATATTAACGGCATCCAGGTTAAGGTATGAAGTTTTAACCTTTGGTTAATATATTTTAAGATAAAGTGTTAGATAAATTTGTCTTTTTTTTTTGCTAACGGATTTTTTAATGACATAACGACTTTAACATTATCTTGCAAGTTAAAAATAATCATAACCGTCAAACTATAATATTGGCTTTGTTCAGATTTAAAATAGTGCTAAGGCTTTCTACATGTGATATTTACTGAACGTAACATTTTGATTTATGAATTCCTTTTTTAAACTATTTATGAGTTCCTGTAAATTCTTGTTTTTAAAGGTTACTTTTTGTCTTTGTTTGTGAATAAGTAATACTAATAATTTATTGTGCATTGTAAGCTTGGGCTACTAAATATTTGTGTCATAAACTTTCTTCATTTATATGTTAAAATAAAAACTAATTGAATTACAATACAACTTTATACACATATATTTTAAGCTAGGTCTGTTCCAAATTAGTGGGCATTTCTGTTTTTTTTTTTTTGCCAGAATGTTTTTTGAAAATGGGTGAAAGTATACATCCACATTCACACTCCAGCTGATTTGAAGGTTAGGTTGCTAACTTATGGATTTAAAAATGAAAGCATAAAAAAATAGCCTACAAAATTAGGTAACTTGTAGGTACTAGTTTTTAAATACAGTATGTTTCCATGTTGTCAACATATATATACGTTTTTAACATCAATTAAGTTGTTTTGTATAACAGAAATATTAGCTCTGGAGTGTGGGTGTATACTTTCTCCCGAAAATAAACAAGAGTTGAAATTGTAGGGGTAGTTTTTGTTGAGATATGTTGAACCCGAAAAAAATATTAATGAGGCTAAGTTCCTATAAAATTTTAAGGTTGTCTAAAGTGCAGATAAGGGTGACCATCAGTTCTTAGCCTATATGGAAAGAAACAAAACTTAACTTTTTCCTTTACATTTAAAGAAATTATAGGCCTAAACTTCACTCGCTGCGGAAAATCAAACATTAGCAATATAAAACTAGTACAGTATAAAAGAACAACCAACAGTTGATTAGGTGAATAAACATTCACAACTTTCAACCATTTTGCTGAGGAGATCGCCTATAACTCTGTTGCTACCAACTTAGGCCTATATATTATATGTTCTTACTTAAAACTAAAAATATACTGTGATTAGAGAGTTCAAGTTTTTTTAGGTAGTTGCAATTCAAAATAAGGTAGTTGCTAACAGTTTAGGAAAACTAATTATTTATCTTTTTGCTGCCAGTAAAATATTTTGTTTATTTTCTTTGGTGTAAATATAGCGAAAATTACTGAACTTAAACTGCATTTCGGGAGTTTTTCTCTCATATATTTCTATATTTGTCTGCTGCAGAACTGGTATGTGTTTTTAGGCTCAGTTTAATGTGTAGGCCTATTTTCAGAATATGAAAAGAAATTCCCAGTTTATATGATGAACCTCATCTGCACAATTACCAAAGGAGCTCATTAGATCAAAATAAAATACAAAATTTGCTTAAGTCCTTTTGTAATATTATTAACTATTGCAGGTAGGTAATAAATTACAAAAAAAAAGATACCCTATGTACTAGGCCTATGCATTCACGGTCTTGGGGCCACAAGAACACAAATACAGAATTTCTAGAATATTCATGACAAAAAAATTGAATGACTGTTTAAGACAAATGAATTACTTTACAGCTAGTAAATACTTTTCTATTTCTTAACAAAAAAAAAAAAAAACAAAACAAAAAAAACATTGTGAACAGGTAAAATCCTTTTTCGAAATAATCGAAATAGTTATTCAGCAAACTGAAAACTATAGCTGATAGGCCTAGTTGATACAGAACTGATTAAATTTCTCTAAGTGACCACCAACTAATTATACATCAACAGTAGCTGTATTAGATGGGAAAGCACTTAAAATGAGGAGGCATGCCTTGTTGCAGGAAAAAATATTAGCCTCCTCCAAAAGTGCAGCTACTTCAATATCCTTTAATTTGTCTCCTACTAAATCTTTCTTTTTCCACAGATTGTACCACAAATCTAATTCTGCAGAGATATCACTTAACTCATAAAACTCCATGAAAGATTTTGCATTTTTATCCAAATCTTTTGAAGTAATTTTTAGCATGTATGAAAGATGAAGATGGGATAAGGCAGGTGTATTTTCGTGTGAGAATCTAACATTTAATGATAAAGTTAAAGAGTCAAGATAAGGGATGATCATTGACCGTCTCCAGTATTCAATCGCAGTCTCAGATGGCGGATTACTTATTTGCTTTTGAACAATTCGTGGAACTGTTAACTCAACGCCGACTTTCTCCGCTATATCATGTGATTTTTTAAGTAATTCATCAAAATCATGTTCAATTTCTTGTCGTTCCTTCTTGATGACATCAAGGATATCATCAATATGTTTCCTCACCATAATCAAATCCATATTTTTACTTTGTAGAACGTTCACAACGGGTTCCAAAATCGCAGAGTACTTAACAAAACATGACTAAACCTCACTTTAGTCAAATGAAAATTGGTTTAGTAATTGCAATTGATAGGCAAGTTTTCTTATAGCATAGTTTCTTTTGACCGAGAGATGTTCTAGCGCATTGACGATTTCATGGAAGCTGTCTGAAAACTTTCTAATGCTCTTGTATTTCTCTGACCATCTGGCTCACTGAGGCTTGATAGATTAGGAGCGGAATTCCTGCGGGCTGGCGACTCACGAAAGAAGGATATTGTATCCTTAACTGTTGCAATTAAGTTTCTTATTTCCGGTAGTTTGATAGCATCATTGACCACAAGATTTAGTCTGTGGCTTGAGCAATGGAAAAATAAAGATTTATTGTACTTTTTCTTCAAATGGCCTGTAAGCCACCTTCTTTTCCAGCCATCGTAGAACATCCGTCAAATCCAAATCCAACACAATTCTCTACTGAAAGGTTCTGATCAACTAAAAAACTCTGAATTGTGCTACCGATTGTAGGGGCATTTTGAGATATCAGCTCAACATAGCCTACAAATTCCTCTCTGATTTTTTCTTGATTCTCATCATAAAACCGCAATCCGATAGAAAGCTGTTCTTTTCCAGCGATATCTGCTGTTTCATTGGCCATTACAGCGTAAGCTTTTGCTTGTTTACAATCTTGAATAATCTTATAATCTCATTTTGAATTTTTGGTGAAGTGTAGACTGCATTTATCCAAGTGATTCTTTAGCTTCACATCACCACAGACAATTCTCAAATTTAAAAGGTCAAAGAAAACCCCCTCATCTCCTTCCTTTCCTCTAAGTGGCAAATCATGAGTTCCACAAAATATGATACACGAAATAATTGATGACAATATTTGTTTGTTTTCTTCAATCATCTTCTGGTGACCACTTTGTAACTGTACATCAACTGGAACATTTTTAAGAAACGGTTTTGCAGCAGCTGTTGAAGTTTTGTGGTAATGGCTGCCGACGTGTTTTCTACAATCTTCATGTATATCTTTAAACTTCATGTATGACCTTACCATGAATGACCCCAAAACTCTTAACTGTAGCAATACTAGGAGGAAAAAGGACACAGTGCATACATAGAGCACCTTTCAAACGACTTGAGTACATCAATCAAGGAGTATATTGATCTAACCAGCGGCGGTTAAATTTTCTTTTCAAATGGCTGGCATCAGAACCAAAATCGTAATTTGATGGTGGGACCCAGGGATTTGTAAGCAAATCATTTTTTTAAATTTTTATGGCAACTGAAGGGCATGACCAACATAACGACCAATGTCATTTTCATGGTAGCCATCGTAGCTTCAATCGTTTTAGATGTCCCCGGAACAGCTACGTGTAGAGGTGAAGAATTACTAGACCCTTGTTGTTCCCTAATAGACACAGAATCCGATTGTTCGGTCAGTTTAGTTCCATCTTCATCACCATCACTGCTTCCACTACTGTCATCTTGATCCTTTTTCCGTTTGAGAGGTTTTCTGCCTGAAAGTAATATAAATTGACATAGTAGATACAAACCGTTTTAACTAACAATCTATATATGGGTCATTCTCCAAAAAATGTACAGTTGATGTCCCCACCCAGTCTCTATATTATAATAAAAGAAATATTTAAAAAAAAACTACATAAAATAAAGTTTAAATACTAACAAACTTACTCATACTGGTAAAATTTAGAGTTTACATATTTTTTAAAATGAAATTGTGCCCACAGAAGGTGACAAATCACTTCTGTGGACAGTCCCCGGCTATGTTTTCAAACATTATTTGAATTGTGATCTTTTTAGTTTGTTTATTTTTAGCATCATTTAATTAACACTGGCAATAAAACATCTACAGTTATATGAAATAAACATTTATGAATTTAAATAAACTTCAGATTATCTTTTTATTTTTATTTGAAAAGTGTCTTTCATTTTATAGTCACATCTGTGGACATTCTTTAACTAGTTATAAAAAACTCCAACAAAGTGCAGGGTGTATGTTCCTTGTCTAAGAATTAGGATAGAAAATAGTAATTTATATTATAGAGTGGTTTTTTAGTGATTTTCTCTGAAAGAATAGTTTTATTTCAACTGTTGATCATTACTAAGCTGTTTCGTCATTCTTACTGCATCACTTCTGTTACCAAACAATTTTGGGTAAGAACTATCTCTAAAATTTAATAAGGATAACTATATTTATATTTCATTGTGTATATTTCTTGGCAGAAGAATCAAACTTCTAATCTCAAAGTTGTAGTTGCTGGGCTTATTGGATTTAAAAATAGTCACTTCTGTGGACATCACTTCTGTGGACAGTGGCGATAAATTAACATGAGATGTTTAACTTAGATCAAAATTTTTTTTTGTAAGTTTGACAAGTATCATAATATTATCAGGGACAGTCTAATAAGTATATTTATGTAGCCTATTTAATTTTTTTTTTTAAATTATTATAAATTAAAAATATTTGTACCCTGAACTGTACACTTTTTGGAGAATGACCCATATAATAAAAATGAAATGCTGTTCGTTGGTAAGCGCATCACTTGAGAATGGCTGCACAAATTTGGCTATTTTTTGTTTTAAAATGTTTGTGATAGTCCAAATTAGGTTTTTATGAAAGAAAAATTTTAAAATTTCCTGGAAAATTTTTAAATTTGGGAAAAACTGAGCATCCTTTTTTTAATGGGATTTTTTTATGAACTCAAGACCATAACTCACAAAAACAGCTGTTCGAATAAAAAGCTTAGAAACAGCTGTTAGAATAAAAAGCTTAGCAACACATGTTTGTTTACATTCATTACCATAGCAACTTTACTTAGCAAATTTATAATCAGTTTATTTCTTTTCATACCCAACAGCTTTTTTCGGTTAGATTGACAAACTAAAACCAACCACACAAAACATTCAACGTAAAATGCTTACTTTATTATAATTCAAACATCGGCTGTTACATATTATAAATAAAACAGCTGATTTGGATCAAAGCTTAACATAATTTTAGGTTAGGCCTACAATGAAGCAAAACACGATTATTTGCAAACCAATTTGGCTCACAAAATGTTTACTGTTATTATAAGTCAAACATTTAGGTCCAAATATCTTGACATATGGATAATATTTAGTTCATTTAAATATTCGCCTGTTCCCGTGTCGGAAAACCATCAGCTTTGTTTATTTACGCGCCAGACAACAAAACAAAATATATCATAAAGCATTGCAATGAAGGAAATAGAGATGTCACAGCAAACCACTCGAATTAAAGCATTTGTTTGATTTGTCTGTTTAGGCTACTTGAAATTCGGACTTAATTCAATTATAACTTAAATTTTTTAACAAAATCGCATGATTCCAAGTCGATCTCATTCCAGGCACATCAAACATTTTGAGTATTTGAGCCGATAGAATTCATCTCGTGTGTCAAATTTTCAATCAGCGTTCTTCTGAATATACTTCTTCTCAAATTGAATATCCATTTCCACAATCGTCAATAAATACAATGAATTATTAGCTTCATCGTTAATAGCTTTTTCACAAATTTACAAAACGATCACAAACAAACTTATTGTAATTTGGACAGGACAACGTGTCGGGTCAGCCATTAATAAAATATTTATTAAAAAGCGAGTTTATTAATTTAGGGCTACATTTACACAAATAAAATGGATATAGAGTTGTTTCATTTAAAAATACTTAAAGGTTTATCAATTGTAGGCTACGTAAAGAGCGTACGATAGCTTAAGACGAACCAAATTGAAGTTAAAAAAAATGTAAATAAAACATCGACTTTTCAAAAAATGTACTTTGAACAGGGATTCAAAAAATATTTGTTCATTCTCCTTAGTTATATTATGGTCTACTACGTAAAAAATTGCGTTAAATTTGTAAGTTTGATATAGCATGAAGCCTATTTCGGTATTTGCGCAATATTCAAGACATGTTGTTCATGAAAATAATGAAATGGAATAACTACCTTAAAGTTAAATCAAGCAATTATAGCCTAGAATTGCCGGGTCCACTAGTAATTGATAAATTTTATTTTCTACAGAAATTACTTAACTTACCTTTTTGGAACCAGTTTCTTATATCCATTTAAACTATAATAATTGGTTGTTAAAAGAAAACACTTAGTAAACACCAACAGTTCAACTAAAATACAAATACTGAACAACTAGCGGCGGGCAGCTCAGTTTATATAGTGCTGCTGAACTTACTAGACCGAAGGGGAATTCTAGAAGATTCCGTTTTCTCTCATTGGCTGCTGCCTGTAGACTCTTCTAGAGCCCGCTAGAGATCTCTAAGTCTCTTGAATCCCACTAACTGGCTGACTTAGATTCTTCTAAAAGTCGCTAGATGGCTCTAGATCAGTGTAAAGCATTGCGATATTTACGATAATTATCCTATTTGTAGTATTATTTTTCTGTTTTCCTATGGAAAATAATTGAGTACGACTGTACGATAATTTCGATTGACCATAAAATAACGATAAATTACCCTAATTTCATAATTTTCAATAGTGTAAGTATTTTTTTGATTATTAAAATAATTATTTCAAGAATTGTAATAAATTCCAGCTATAAATTTAAATTTTTTGCTTCCAGGGGGCCAGATGCCCCCCTGCCCCTCGCTGGGTACTACGCCCATGTTTACTGCTACAAAAACTGTTGCAGTTTTTTCTATCTCTACCAAACAAGATCAATCTCTTGGACTTAAAAGAAAATATTGATGGTAATAAGCATTATTTTCAATCAGAAAGTGCCTTATGAACATTAATGCATTTCAAATAAAATCTAAACAAAAAAAAACCTCAATTCCAAAATAAACAACTAAAAAAGTTCACATTTTAACGAAACAAATAAAATAAAATACTATCCATAAAACACCATCTAGCTGGCACAAAAACCAAGCAGGTACGATTCAGAAAATCATTATATTTAAAAAAAAGTACAGTAAGACCTCGATAATACGGCGATCCGGTGATGCCGGATTATCGAATATGCCGAATTATCGAGGTCTTCCTTTAAAATGGTTTAAACAGGGAATAAACTAACTATAAATAAAAGCGTAAATTACTTGTTGAAACTACGTAACAATAACTGGGTAGAGAGATTGCTGCTAACTGATGAGTCTTAGGTAGGGACGGCTCCATTCCCCTTTGTTGTTGGCTTCCGTTAGCCAGTACATGGTGGGGGTTTGCTATTTTTATTCCAGCCTGTCACAAATTCTTCAAACCCCTTTCACTTAAAAACCTTGCAAAGCGGTTTTAAATCGAACAACTATTTACAAGAAATTCAATGTATCTTTTTCGAAAGACTTCAATTTGTTCAAATAATCTTCATTAAGTAGAATACGTTCAACAAAATACTGGCAGCAACAAAAGTGTTAAACGGTCCCTTTAACCGGGAACGATTTTAAAGGACGATGAGAGCACATTGTTTTGAATCGGTTCGATTTTTAGGAGAAATGTTGATTGAAATGTTTGTTTGGGACAAGTTCATTGGGCAGTAGATTTTTAAACACTGTTTTTGTCAGATGCGGAGCCATCAGACAGTGTAGACTGGGCATAAATCACTCAATAATTACTAAAATGGCCATTTTTAATGAGTGCCAATTTTCAAGATGGTGGATATCGAACTATCGGGTCTGCCGGACTATCGAGGTCTTGCTGTACTATGTTCTGAATAAAGAAAAAATACATATTGTGGCAATCCAAGAAACGTGACTGAACAATACCGAGGCAGTATATTTGACAGAATATAAATTTTGAGTTTAAGCAGATCCGATGATTACCGTAGGATTCCATTTTTAATAAGCAATTGAATAATTTGGGATGATATAAACATTAACTTACCAGATATGCCCTTTCAAAATCCTTACAAATTCGGGGTTCACAAATTAAGAATTTAATAAACGCAGGAAATATTTACTGTATTAAAGCAAATATTTAACTTAATGTAACAAAACAAAAAATGTTCTTTGCATGATGGTTTTTGTCTTTACTATGCAGTGACTTCAATACTCCCCATCCTTATTGGAATAGTCCTAGGTGGACACTATAGGTAAACGTACTTTCTTCGCCTATAGCTCATCAAAATATATTTAATTAAATAACAAAATCCCCACTCAACTGTTCCAGATGCATATCAAACCTCATTTTCTGTAGTAATACAATTATTGCATTTTTTAGCGCCTAAGTTGGAATTTAATTAAGGTGATACTATGTCTGGAAATTATATCGAACATTTTACATTAATTTTTAAGTTAGTTTTTGTGATAAATTTACAACCACAGTGACTCTTGTTATTCTGGTAAAAACACGTTGGAAAGTACATACTGCTGCTTTCTACTGTCGCCCTTCTCGTTACACAGAGCAATGGTAAAGCTTATAATCGTACTTTTTATTGGTTCCTACAAGGCTACAAGCATCAGCATTACATACCTTAAAACAATATATTTCTCAGAGTTCATCCTAAAATTTTGGGAAAACCCCTTATATGCTGTTTTTATTAATATTTATTTTCCTCGAAATTTGCCACCAATTGTCACCCCGGGTCCATGCGGCCCATGATTAAATCCGGTCCTGCTTATAGGGCCACAGTCTTCTTGAAGTAGCTCATTAAGTGGACTTTCAGAATAATGTTATTTGTGCCTTAGGTCTATGTGTAAATTATATTAAACCAATCACAAGATTTACAATAATGCTAAGAAGGTAGCTACAGGCCCATCATATTTGTATTTATGCCTAGTCAGTAAAATTGAAATTATTTAATGAATTATGTATTTTTGTTTCAGAACCTAATACATATCGGTAGTGTTGCTGATACCAGATTAAATCATTAATCTGATTACCACAAAATGTCAAAGTAAAATAACTGTACAACATGTCAGGTAGGCACTTATTTAAGTTTTAAAATTTAAGTACACATTAGTTAATTATTTCCGTTTTTGCCTAATAGTCTGCTGCTGGTATTTATTATTTATTTTACTTTTTCTAAATGTCTGTGACAGGCTTCAGTTTTTGCTACAGCTAGCTTGATCTCACCGATATTCAAATTTGTCACACTACACATCACAATTATTATTTCCTCCAGTTAAGAGGTCTTTTCTGTCTCTTTAATAGGGTAGAAAAAAACACTTATCATTTGACGGCGGGCAGAAAGCATACTCAATGCTTTTTATTTGGGCACTTTTCTGCCCGCTAAATCATATGTTAGTAAAACAACTGCTGAAACCAAGGCGTATTAAAGAAGGTGTGTGCATGCGCAGCTTCTCCCTCCACTCCAGCCTACCCGTGACGTAGAGTGCTACAGTCGGAGCTCCAGTCTAGACTCCATTGCCATATTTACCGCCGAAACCTGTACGACCTTCAAGCTTTTTTGACGTCAAATTATGTTATTAATTATAGGCAACATAGTTTATTATTGTAATAAAATTTTTTATAATTAATAACCATTAATTAATTATAATGCCTTTTTGTGCTGTGTTTGGCTGTGGTAACTCAAACAAAAAAGACAGCTTTTTACGAGTAAGGTTTCATTTTTTCCCAAGAAATGTTGATCTACGAAATAAAAAGCTACACTATCCCTGAAGAACATAGGCTATATTTCATTTTAATAAAAACATTTTGTATTTCAATATTTGTAAATTTAGTCGGAAAAAATCTTAGGTTAGACCTAGAATGATGAACCAACACATGTATTTACATTCATTACCACAGCGACCAATTAAATAAAATGACTTGCTCCAATATTTCCATTAACACCTGATTTCATACTTTGAAGCAATTATTTGTATTTTTAAGTTTCAGGTTATGTTTTTATTAAAGTGTAGACCTGATGCTGGTTCTTTTAGCCTTTATTATAACTGTTATAAAATATACGAAACATTTGATTTGAACTTTTAACATTATTTACCATCTTAGTTTTGGGGTTATTATGAATCCTAAACAATTATTATAAAGAAAACATAAAATGATTATGTGTTAGAAGGCTCCAACGAGGTTGGCGTGCGGAGAACGCAGGGTTTCCCCTATTTTTGTATATTTTGGATTTATAACTAAACAATTTTGTAGTATTTTTCTAAAACCCTTACTTTTGAAACTTTGGTTTACCAATTTGTTTTTTTTTTTTCTTTTGAAACGCAAAAATAGTTAGAGAAATTTGTTTAAATATTTTGTTTACATGGCAATGTTCTTCATACTTTCCTGAACAATAAAATGTATAATAGTGTACACTTTACTTGAATAGGATACATTCTATGTAAGTAATAATGACAAGTGTACAAGCAGTAAAAAAGTGCCGGACGCTTAGACGGTTAAAACATATATTTTTAGAGTACCGTACCTATTTATTTATTGATGTATAACTCTTTAAAAATATATATACTGTATATAGCCCTAAAATATGCTAAGATAGAATTACAATTTAAAAAAATAATTACAAAATTATTTTAGTACAGTAAAAAAAAAAATATTTATCACCTAGACTACTATTTTTAAAATTATTTCATTGATAATTAGTTTATATTAATTTTTATTTATTATTTATCCTTGTGTAGGCTAACTAAATAATCACAATTTTAGATGATTTCAATTTTTGAAAAGTAAATTTAGTAGCCTACTAGTAATAGTAGGCCTAGTAAACATAACAAAACCAATAAACTTTAAAAATCACCATCTTATTGATGGTAAAAGGTTTTACCCTATAGAGTTACTTAATTTGTCAACTCTTTAAAAATTCATATTTATACATTAAACAAAATTTACCTGTTCACAACAATGTGAATAATAAATAACGAAGAGAAATGAGAACTAATAACAAATTAGATTAGCTTACATTCAATCGCCGCAAGAAGCGAGTAACTATGGTTCTGATTACAATCTATTATGTAGGACAGCTATAACTTTCATAAAAAAAATTGATGTCAATATTTACTACATTTTATTCTCTACATTTTATGTCTTTGAATGCCTCCCGAAAGTAATAGTAAAAAAAACATCATCTCTTAGGCTAGTTTTTATGTCATTCAAACCCGTATATTAAATTTAGGTTTGTTTCAAAATTATATGCCTAGGAATATTTGACCATGGACATAGATAATTTTAATGCTCACTTTATTACCTTTCCATCGATACCAAAAACATAATTTTTAGACAACCATAAAGTATTTAATTCGCAGTTTGAGCAAAAACTTACAATTGGGCTCGGAACTGCTGGTTCAGTGTGTAGCACGTGACGTAGCTGCGCGGGCCGGACGAATTCACGCTCCTTGATGCACACACCTTCTTTAATACGCTTTGTGCTGAAACAACAATGCATCAAAAACTTCCGTGTCTGTGTATTCTTGGCATAACCTCAATAGTCTTTGTAAATATGAATGTTGATGTTGTAATAAAGTTTGTTCCATTGTAAAATGCAAATAATTTACTAAAACTGTAGCTGGAGGATGTGTCAGAAAGCATCTTAGTCGCCCACCCTTACAGAATAGATTTACTATTGGTATAAGGCAATCTTTTTCTTGTTTTGACTGAGTTAACTAAAACTGTATTTTGTTTTCAGCCGATAAAAGTCAAAATTTGTTGATAGACTTCAGCAGCCCATTGGTTAAGGAACACCACAGACCTTTGATACCTATGCCATGCATTAAGGACAAGATAGCAGTTTCTCCAACCAATAGTAACCCTTTTGATATAGTTGCAACTCAGACAGAATCGCCACAGAATGATCCGTTTGAATTGGTTTTTAGAACAGCTTGTCAAGATAAATGTAAAATCAATTCACCTAAACATAAAAAGCTAAACCTCAGTGATTGTAGTCAGGGTATAAGTCTTGATGGAAGTGAAAATGATATTTCTAAAATTTCTATCGGAGACTGTAGTAGCATTAAATTAGATGATTCAGATATTATTACAGAAACTAAGTCTAGTCAGTCGGGATTGCCTGCAAAAGTTAATTTAGAAACAAATCGATCAGAAACTGAAAATAAATCTCAGGGTTTAGGGGATTTCTCTTCTGAAGAAGGTTTAAAAGCTGTGATTGCGACCAGAGTAAACAAATGCATAGAGAGGGTGTTGAACAATACTGACATCACTGATAAACTTAATAAATTTACAGTGGATCTCAATGAAAGTAGAATTGTTTCAGGTAATAAAATTGAACAAAAACATCGTCGTTCCCTGTCAATGTCTGTGATAAAAAAGGACTTTATTCAAAATTATAGTAATAAAAGTTTTACTGGTGGAGTATTTGTTTTGAATAATGAAGAGAAAATTATAAAACCTCGTATATCAATACAGTCTAAGGCTTCTAGTTCCACATATTCTTCCCAATCCACAGATTGTTTTAATAGAGGCTTCTTAAGGTTGTCTAGTGACGAATGTTTCATCAGTCCAGTTGTCAATGAGGTAAGCCATTTTTATACAGGCTATATTTGATTTAGATGTAAAAGAATTATGAGTTAAGAATTATGTAAGAAAATTTTATGAGGTACTTGGTTGGTTCTATTTTATGGAAACCCTCACACCCAACAGTATGTGTGATTTTAGTTCAAAGAAAGTGGATACAGTAGAGTCCCGATATTTCGAGTTGAATGGGACCGAGAGTACCTCGGATTGTGAAAAACTCGAAGTACACGGAATGTGTAGAGGTTAAGATAAAACTACTATTTATAGTCCTCGTATCTCCGAAAAAATTAAAGTTTTATTAAATATACACTATTTTGTATTGAACACTGAGGTAAAAAAGTAATTTTATACACAGTACAAAATAGAAACTCACTTATTAAAGAAATCATAAATAGTTTTTTACTTTCTCCTCCTATACCATGGTATATGGAGAAACTATTGTATTCGTCAAAATTTTTGAGTTTGAGTTTTTGGTGGAAATATCCGTTTTGGGTCCCCCTGAACCTAAAAAAGTGGTTTTCGGAGTGATGTCTGTGTGTGTGTCTGTGCGTGTGTCTGTGTGTGTGTTATCAGACCTAGAGCCTAAACCAGTGATCTGATTTTGATGAAATTTGGTATGGAAGTACTAATTCACGGTATCTCCAGGCGTTTTTTTCATTTTTGTTAATTTTTTATTTTTAAGGGTAATTTTCCCATAAAAACCCTTAAAATAACGGAAAAATCAACTTTTCTCAAAAACGGCTCAACGATTTTGATTAAAATTTTATAGTTTATTAGGGACCTAAAGTTCTATGAACTATAAAATTTTAATCAAAATCGTTCGAGCCGTTTTTGAGAAAAGTTGGTTTTTCCGTTATTTTATGGATTTTTATGGGAAAATTACTCTTAAAAATAAAAAATTAAGTTCCTATAATGAGGGAGAAAGTATGTGTCAGTTTCCTGATACCGTTTATTTGTAACTACACTGCAACGTTTACGAGCTGCGATGTCATGCCATTGGATACGTTTGCGATGCCGGGAAAAGTTTGTTTCGATGTTATTTTTGTATATACAGTAGAACTTGGATAATTCGAACGTCTTTAATTTGAAATTACCGTTAATTCGAAGTTTTGGTTCGGTCCCTTGAACTTTATATGATATCAATGTAAAACAATTATGGATAATTCGAAGTTTTTTTCAACACTAAAAATAAATCTTGTCTTGTGCTGTGAAAGGGATCGCTGAATAAATAGGTCACTGTCTGGTAGAAAGGGGGTTGGACATAGTGGGCAGGACTTTCGTGTTTGTACACGTATTGTAATTCTAGACGCGGTACCGGTTTCCAAGAATTTTGCCTTCCGAGAATTCTCTATAGGTACTGATACTGTAGTTTGTCATTGATGCTTCTGCCCAATCTCTTGTCTGTTGTTAATTCTCGACAAACCCTTTTGTAAACAGAACAGAACAATCATATTGTTTATTGACTCTTGTACTGCACATAACTCTATCCCACTTATATGATCAACGTTACGGTTATTTTTTTCCCCCGAACATGACTTTAGTTGTACAGCCAATGGATCAGGGCATTATAAAAAATGTTAAGCACTTATACCGGCGACTTATTGTACAAATGCTCTTGACAGATTCATTGGAAAACAAAAATTTAAAGATCGGTATCCTACAAGCAGAAAGATTGCACAATGCATGGTCACATTCAATGCTATTTGTGGCTCGAATTACACGGAACCTCAAATTATCGAGACTCGAATTACCGAGACTACTGTATTTACAAAAAATAAATAAAAATTATTCAAGAAAATTAAATGAGGTAAGATTTACAACATGTAATTTCAGTTCATTTATAAGCAGAAAGATATTTTAATATAGTTTTAATTATTAGGAGCCAAAGTGGCCTTATTTCCACACAGTCAAATTTAGATTATTTGTGGGCAGATTATCTACTTTGTGGTTTTTCTGTAGTTGATTTTCATTTATTTTTAACTGCATTATTTAAATGTATTTAAGTACATTTTATACACCCTGTGCATAGTACAGTACTTTCAATGGGGTTGTGTGCAGCAACCCAGTCAGGTCTGACTAATGAGACTGGTTAAGTGAAGTATGTTCAGTTTCATATAAAACACATTGTATTGTAATTAAGTGGAGTTTAATTTACTTTGGTTGTTTTTGCTTTCTTC
>JAGFPH010000298.1:555979-587384 GCA_018207615.1 Philaenus spumarius | reverse complement strand
TTTTTAACTGTCAAAATCGGTTTTCCCGTACCCAAAAACATATAAAATGTTACCCCACACAGAATTTTCAAAATGTTGATCCATAAACGTGATCCCGAAGCGCTACAATTTTTTAACTGTCGAAATCGGTTTTCCCGTACCCAAAAACATAAAACGCTACCCCACACTGAATTTTCAAAATGTGTATCCAAAAACGTGATCCCGAAGCGCTACAACTTTTTAACTGTCAAATCGGTTTTCCCGTACCCAAAAACATATAAAACGCTACCCCACACTGAATTTTCAAAATGTGTATCCAAAAACGTGATCCCGAAGCGCTACGACTTTTTAACTGTCAAAATCGATTTTCCCGTACCTAAAAACATATATAAAACGTTACCCCACACAGAATTTTCCAAATTTTTATTGATAAATGTGAGCCCGAAGCGCTACGACTTTTTAACTGTCAAAATCGATTTTCCCGTACCTAAAAACATATAAAGCGATACTCGTAATCAACCTCGCTTTAAATCTCATAATTAATTATAACTTTAAACAACATTCATACCATAACCTATCAAATGCGAATTACGCGCACAAACGAAGTATAGGTGTTTCGGAAGTACTGTACTATAATCGGTATTTTGTATTCGTTACTTTGCAGACACACAAAGCATTCGCTACTAACGGCTCAAAGTAGTGGCTACGGCTACTTCGGCTACTCTATTGTACTTTGGTGCAGTGTAGATTCGCGGAATACTTCGAATCTACATTGTGAGTCCAGTCCAGTACTGATCGCAGTAGCCCCGGTAGCGGTGGAGTTGGAATGAAATGTAATGTAACAAGGAAATATAAACCCGGCAATAGCCAGGCAATATCGGCGGCCGTGGCAATCGAGTACACGAACGTATTTGCAGAGATCGATGATCGGTAGTGGCCAGGTTCGGAATCGACTCGATGCCGATTCCAGTGCCGAGAATCGGAGGAATCGAGAATCGACCCATCCCTACTGAAATGTAATGGAAACTTTGTAGTAAAATAATTTCAAAATATGCCATGAGTTGATCAGGGATGTTGAGAAAAAATCAGGGAAAGGCAGGGAAATTAATTACAAAAATTCTTGTAATGTTACCAAAATTCGATTTTATAAAATAAACAGTAGTCACATCATTCAGGGATCATTTCATAAATCACCAGTCTCTGATAGCAACAATATAAATAAATACACATAGTCCATCTTCATGCCTCATTACAAACATTAAAATAAAATCATTCATCATATTATTTGTAAAACCATATAGACTTAAGTTTATTTAAGTCAACACATATATAAAGGAAAGGATCTGTTAAAAGATTGAGGGGGAGGAGAAGAAACACTGTTGAAGAGGGTGTAAGAAGAATGTAGTCTTCAGGGTAGACATTGTTGCATCAGACTTGATAGAGTACAGTTTAGTTTGAGTCGTTCTCTGAAAAATACAAACTTTAAACTTACATAAAACTAAAGTAAGCCTCAGGTGTATATATGTAAGCCTTGAACATATAAGTACCACCAGTAAAATACCCAGTACTGGTAAAATATTAAATACACCTTCAGACTATTTGGTGAGTTGACTCCATTTGTTTTTCCTCCCATCAGACCTTCATGTTATCCTCCAAATTATTAACTTAACCCTCACATTCACTTCTTCAGTTATACAGCGACCCAGGGCATTATTTACTTAAAACACAATATTTTTAGATTAGACTTAAGTTCAAAATTTGTTAAACCATCTCAAACACTTCATAAATTTCAATCATCCTTCATTAGTCTAAGTATTAATTAATAAACCATAGTTAAGTGTCCTTTTTTTATTAGTTAAGCATTTTATTTCTTTTATTGGAATCTTATCTTTTTATTTCTCCTATTTAAGTCCAATCATGGGCGTTATAAACAGCTAGCCGGCAAACAGAATTGTAAAGCATAAACCCGAGATTGTAATAGGCTATTGACCAATAATTTGTTGTTACTCATAAATAAACATTTTGCAAACCATTCAACAGCATGTCTCTGTTTATGTTATGGTCAATGGTAAACGCTTTTATAACATTTTAACATTTTCGTAATATTCTATAGGAACCATGTACAATTTGTATGTATTATTTTTTTTGTCTATTCCTAATTGAGTTTTCTTTTTTATAACCATTTATGTCTAGCGATTTTTTATTTATATCTGTACCTTTTTAAGTAAATCCAGGTACTATTTACATTAGCCAGAATTTCTAAATATAGGCTATATTATTTAAATTTATATTTCATTTTTTTATTGTTATTTATTTTTCAGACTGATGTTGGCGATGAAAATGTATTTTTTCCCAATGATAGTCAAATTTTTAGTGAAGCAAAAAAGTTAGCTAGTACCTTCAGTGTAGATGCAAACAACGTACCTCATTGCCATTCACCAGGTAAGTAAATATTAAGTTTAAATAGTGTTTTTGAATGTATTGTGTGACTTCTTTGAATCTTTAAAAAAAATGTGTTTTCTAATTTGTATGTATTGAAGATAGACAGGGGTGGGATTTCAAGAAAGTGCAAGCGGGTCATAGACTTAACCTAACCTCGATGTACCCCTTATATACTATATTATTATATATTATATTTTTTTTTTACTTTATTTGCCTGCCGATATTGAAAAAAACTTCACGAGCATTATTTTCTAGATATTGACAAACAAATTACTCATTAAATTCTGTATCAAATTAAGTAAATTTTTTAAATGGTACATTAGACAGTGAAGCGCCCATAACATTATTTTATTTATTAATTAAGAAACTAGAGGATTTGAAACACAGTGCCGAGTTACAATTTAAACTTGTTTTATCTACTCGCCAAATACTTGAAGAAAAAAAATTGTATTTTACAAAGTGTTATAAAAACCAAAAAATAACAAGCTAAATTTAAACTTACAGTTACCATCATTTTAAAATAGGTGAAACTTTTATTGGTGAATTTATTTGTTAAGCGATTTCAGCCGATATTAAAAAAAGTCAGAATATAATTAGAAAAGTTGACTCGCTTATAGCGCTTTCAATCACTCAGGCTTAGTTATTTGACACTTGACACTGATGTGTGTATTATTTTATATATATGTATGAATAAAATATATTATATTCTACATAATATGTACACAAAATAAAACTTTAGCATGCACGTTGTTTATCTCCCGCACTACGAGTTGCGACTAGTTCTTGTTTCATTTACGATTAGCAGACGACAAGGGTACAAGCTGCCAGCTGGATAAATATACACGAACGCGCTTAGAAATTCGTAAGAAAAATGCATCAATCATATTATTCACTCTGAGTTTAATGAACTCCAGTAGTAGCTATTGGTAAGAGTAGGGATATTTCGCTGCGATTGCGAATAAAGGTAGAGGGTGCAAAATTCTCAGAATTTCATAAGAATATTTTAAAATAAAAATACTGACTTCCAATTATTTTACTTTATGCTCTATAAATTGTATGCATAACCCACAAAATTGTTAGTTTTTTCGGCCCACGCAAAGAATAAATTCATAACTCAAAATAAATACATAGGTAACTCAAAATTTCACAAATACAATTAATTAATAGCTCGAGTTTTCAAATTTTTTCTACTCGATTGAACTTCAAAAATTTTAAACGCTTCAGTTTACAATTATTTTATCTTTGTAAATAAAAAAATACGAAAGATGAAAGTTGCAATGTTTACGTTGATTGGCCGTCATTTTTTTTTATTGTCTCGGAGATAATAACTGATGTATAATTCTAACAGTTTAAGCAAAAAAAATGGTTAATTTTATAATATTATTTTAATCACAAGTATAAAAATAAAGTGATATCTGTCCAGGGGGGCATGTGCCCCCCCCCCTCCGAATCCCGCTCCTGAAGATAGATATGTGTCAACTTGTTTAAAATTTGTATTCCTTTTATACAAACTTTGGTTTAATAGCATAAATTTAAGTAAACTTTAAATATAATTTATTGCTACATGGTCAGAGTTTAATAACTGTCCACCAATGTGACTATAAATGGAACAGATGATGATTTTACTTTCTTGTACAGAATGTAACAGACCACCCATGTTTGGTGGTCAGATTGTTTTCAACCCAAACCCCATTATTCAGCACCTAAACAATACAGGTTGTTCCAAAAAGAATGACGGGATTTTGAACGAGTGCTACTGAAAGACTGTTCAAAGTATCAAAACACAGCAAGCACGCTCGGGTCCAGTGAAGGCAGCTATCTTTGCCGCAACTGCCGCTAAGGCTCGTGACGGTGCGATTCGGCACTAGCGAACTATGCGAGTCAAAACTTGATGTGTTTCCCTACAAATTAACACTACAATCACCTCTGTAGGTTCTCTGAATAAATTAATATGATTTAATTCTAAAAATATTAAATCACCCTGTATTCTAAAAATGTCTTTCTTGTTAAAGGATCTCAAAATGAAGATGAAAATGACATAATGTCTTGTGAACCAACGTTTCTGTATGCTGATAGCAGTGAAGATGAAGCTGAACTGTTGCGTAAAGATCCTTCTCTCAATATCCATTCAAGCACTTCAAAACTACGCTTATCTCAATCATTTTCAAACGATAAAAATACAAAACTAGATTCTGAAGCTTTGTCTCGGTTCAAATATAACAGATGCAAAGACTTATCTTCAGAAGAAACGGAGAAATCTTCAAAACTACCGGTAAGAATTTGTAATATTAAGTACCATCATGGGTGTGCGAGATTGACTTCTTGGCTTCGAGATAAGAACGGGCAGTTTTTTAGTACAAATTATGGAGAAAATTTTGTGCGATAATTGGGTTAAAGGAACAAGAATTTATTAAATAAAATTTATCCAGCGAGAATGGAGTTTTGGGCGCAAGAATGAACCAGAATTTTAATTTCTGAGTGAGTTTGAGAAATATCAAATACTGTTTTAACCTTTTGATTACAGTAATTTTAACATAGTCACAAATTATGCCATATGTATTTTGGCTAGGGTTGTGCTAAAAATACCAAGGTCTAAACACTGTAAATGTAACGTTTTAGTAAAAAATTCATAACTTCTCTTCTATATAAGAAATTTTTATGAATGAGGTCTGAAAATGTTGCTAATCAAATTGTCTATGATTCTACTTTTTTGTTACAGTAAAAAATATTTTTCTTGAAAATTTTAAATATTTTATTTTCAATTTATAAGTTTAAACATTTTTAGCCAAAAACCTAGAAACAATTTCGCCCTGGGAAACCTATTATTTCCAAACCCTATAATGTTTTCTATGTATAAAAAAAATATATATCACTTCATAAAAATAAAAAAAAAATTAAAATATTTCTCGTAACGAACCAAATTTTGTAAATTACATGACATAGAACTTATAACTACAAAAAAAGTGACATACCATAGGATCTGTATTTCATAGATTTAACTCAGGTTTTAGTTTATAAATATACACTATTTAACCTATACACTATAAAATACACCGTACAAGTTTATATACACACACATGTTTTGTTTTTATATATAGGTGAGGGGTTAGGCCTAGTTGAAGTAGATGGAAGATTATGCGATGAGGTTGTGTAAGCACGGTCTAGGTCTCGTTGTGTAAAAGACCTATTACGATTGATGGACTCATTTTCTGCATAAAAGAAGGATTATTATCACTATCTTCGCTAAATAAATCTGATAATTCGGAGACAAGTGAAACATTATAGTCAGATAGGTCAACTTCAAGCTGTCACTTCATGGTCAATTTCACTTGAACCATGTCTTCTCTATCCATTTTCACAAAGATATTATATTGTTATATAAATTTAAAACTAGATCACTCTACACAATTTGTCAATTAGAACTAGTGAAAAGATGGAACACTTTTTTGAGATTTCGGCTCGTGTGTACAGAACACACGCATTGAAAGAAAATTAAAGTTAAAAATTACTTTTTATTTTTTACATTTAGTTAAAAATAAGTGATCCCGACGCGCTACGACTTTTTAACAGTCAAAATCGGGTTTCCCGTACCCAAAAACATATAAAACATTAGCCCACTCTGTATTTTCAAAATTTTGATCCAAAAACGTGATCCCGATGCGCTGCGACTTTTTAACTATCAATATCGGTTTTCCTGTACCCAAAAACATATAAAATGATACCTTGCAATAAATTTTCAAAGTTTTGACCCAAAATCGTGATTCCGACACGTTACAACTTTTTAACTGGCAAAATCGTTTTTTCCGTACCCAAAAACATATTTAGTTTGGTTAGGCTGATTATGTTTTTAGTAACCTAATAACTTACTAAGTAGGCACAGCCATACAGTAATAATATAACATTTATGAATTCTGAAATAAGTGCTACATTCAGAAGAAAAAGTTGTATTTACTAAATATAACACCATCACTTGCTTCGAGTTTTCGTTTACTACCCGACCAGACTCGGGTAAAATTTTTCACTACCCGACCCGAGTGAAAAATTTCACAACCCGACCCGAACCAAAAAATCACTGTACTCGCAGACCCCTAATACAGATATTAATATTTTTTAAATTAAACTACACTCGACATATATGTCATGACAAAAAGAGTGCTACAATATCCTGTACAGCACAAATCAGCTGTATTATTCTGATTTAAAATATTTCGTAAAAAATTCCAGAAAAAACAAAGTTCTTTCAAAAGTTTTGAAGCTACCTCTTGGAAAATGATGTTTGTAGAATGGAAGGAGTACCTCAGTACATAGCCTCTCATGGTGTGTTTATGCATTCCATATGTTTAACTTGAATATTCATACAGTATTCAGAGTGTTTTAAACTATTGTAGTATTAGATACAATGTATTTAGTATGTGTGTACTTAACGCAAATGTATTTTTACAGCAACACACACAAATGAGGCAAATAAATAAAATTGAGTTCTTCCACAACTTCAGTAGTATTTACCTGTGTTACTTTTTAAATACCAATTTTATTGGCTGAATTTTAAACTGTTACAGAAAGATAATGTGCTGCGCAGATCACATTCTTGGGATACACCTATACCTAGAGCCACACCACAGCCACGGTTTAACCTTCCAGGTGACATTTTATTTATTTAACGTTTAAGAATACTGTTTGGATTGTCTTTTATCCAAACACAAAATGGTATACTATTTTAGCTAAATTGCTAATACAGTAGAACTCCAATTATCCGGATTAATTGGGACCTGACCCGATCCGGATAATTGGATTTTTCTCGAAAAAAGGCCGTTTTTAGGAGAAAAACGTAAACAAAAAACAATAGAGAACACATACGGTATTTATTATGAAAAAACAATATCAATAACAATGTTTACATTACGTTATATTTACAAACAATACTAAATCACAGTCAAATACATTATTTTTTTAACATACCAGGCAGAGTCAACTGTTTTGCTACCTTAAATCGTATCCACACCGCCAAGTCTCGCATCCGTTTGACTATGTTCTTATTCAAATCTGATCCGGATAATTGGAGTTCTACTGTAATTTGAATAATTCCGAGAGAAATTTACTGTAAAAATAAGTTAGGACTGTTGTACATGTTTCTATCTAAACTATCTCGGTTCGAATACAAGACATTAACTTTTGATGAAAAAGTAGCTGTTGTTAGGTGAAGTGGAAAAAGGGTTAAACAGTTCAAAAATCGCCAAATATTTTGAAATTCCTCTGAACACATAGTCAACCTTCAAATAAAGACAGGATCCCAGAGAGCAATGAAAGTGGTAGCGAGAGCTAGAAAGCAGCATAAAACCCTGTGATTTGAAGTGGTTTAAACAGGCGAGAGGTAATGAATTCTTCCCATTTGGTCCCAGCCTTCTTAATCTATGATAACTATCAACCACTTCTTCCTTGATAAGAAAGTCAAGAGCCAAACCGTTTTTCTCATTGACAGAAGTGACACTTTTGTTTGGAGATTCTTCGATGCCATTTTTTTCTAAACAATAAATTATCCAGCCTTAACTGAAGAATGTAATCCTTTTTATTTTGTCCATATTGTTTACCTCAAATATTGTCAATTAGAAATGACATACCTAAATATTGTGTGTTTAATAACTTTATGTACAGTAGAATCTCAATAATTCGATTCGCAGTAGTTCGAGGGTCCGGATATTTCAAGCTGTGTTTGGAAAATAAAAAAAGACTGTTTGTTTTAAATATTCTAAATCTTTTAAAACATCGATTGTAGTATGCCTTGAAAATTACTGTATTACCACCAGCCCGTTGTACGTTTAAAATACCACCTAGACTTTTGAAAGTGCCACGGGATCAAAGTGGCTGGCGTGTGTTTACTTCACTATTAGGAAATGCCAGCAGAGACTACAGTACCAATGATGGAGAGTTTGACTGCTTTGGATGAAGTACTACGTTATGTCAAACAAGCCAAGGTGACGCCGACAGACATACAACTCAAAATCATGGCTCTATTTTAAAGCAAAAAACATTGAACTGTTTTTTTTTAAATTTAAGTGTGTTTAGTGTTGTACAGTAATGTTGTGTGTGTAATGTTGTAGGCCTAACTGAACCACTTTCCAGGTATTTAAAGGATTTGATTGTAAATAAAAACAATACAATAGTGTATTACGTTACAAGCCCAGTAAATAGGAATTTTCATGCAAGCATTGAAAAACTTACCAGACTAGTTACGTGCGATATTTTTGATTATACTACACCAACATACTTTTAATCAAAACATCTTTTTATAAAAAAAAATAAACTTGTTTGATTTTTCTATTATATTTCCATAGACAATTACACTGATACGTTTATTATCATTTTTAAAATCAGCTGTGCATGGAAAATAAGGACTTACGTGTCTATGAACAGATATAGAAAACAGCTGTTTTTGGTGTAGTATAATGAAAAATATATTATTAGTTTTTTTTCCATTTCTCTGCATATTCCGAGTTTTTTATAGTTCGAGGTATATAGTCAACCCCAATTAGCTCAAACTATCGAGGTCCTACTGTATATATTTTTTAATAAAGTGTAAAATTTAAATTAATAACTTAATATTTGTTTCTTTAGAATAATTAGGTTATTAGTTTTGTAAACAACAAGTAATAATAAGACACTCTTGCAGTTCCAGTTGGTGTTGCGAATTCTGAAGAATCTGTTGGAATAAAACAGTTACGAGTGAAGAAAGTTTCAGGTGAACCTACTAAAAGAGGTCCACTTAAAGCTATTGTGCCTTTACAGAATATGACTAGGCCTCTTGATCACAAAGGTAATTAAATGTAATTGTTTCTTTGTTTATATTTATTTCCAGGCAAATGTTAAAAATGTTAGGGTTATTTGTTGTGAGAAAAGTCCTCAATAAAATTAAAAATAATCTTTTCAGTACAATTACTTATAAACTAATAAGGTACTTATCAACCTGGAAATTAAGGGAATTTTACCTTAAGTTAAGAGGTTTCACAGAAAAAGAGAGAATAAATAAAGATGATTAAATCAAATTTAAATTAAGACAAATAAATATGTACATTATACAATGCATGTTCAAATATTTAGCTTTTATACTATTTGTATGTATGTAGTTTTATTCTCTCTTGAAACTTATTTTTTAGAGCAATATTATCTGACCTACAGACTGAAGTAAAATAATCATATTTATTATGTATGACTCGTAGAATTGGTCATGAAAATAACAAATATGCCAGGGAAAGTCAAGAAATGTCAGGTATGTCTTATCACAAGCTACCCTGTTAATTTATTGAGCGATGTGAATGAAACTAATAAATTCTATCTAGTTATAATTTATTAACTGGATTTAGCGTTTCCTGAAAGGAGGTGAATGAGACGTGGCTAAGACTAAGTATTTTTTTCTAGGACATTCCAGATTTTGTCTTAAAATTCTGCATTAAAATGCACTTTCCTATTTAAAAAAAAAAAATCTGCCGGACCAAATTTTTGACATTTTAACCCTAGACCTGTTTAACTGCTCATGAGTTTGGCCTAGGTCTCACACTACTCAATTGACAACTCTACTTTGTATTGAATATTTCACCCACTAAAAATCATCCAATCGCAAAACCGTTGGAAAGAAAATGATTAAAATTTTAATTTTTGTATTTACAAATTTGTTCTAAAACATACATTTACATACGTAATCATCGTTTTAAAATTATAGTTTTCTGAAAAGCTAATGCCATGCGAATAAAACAAAGAAATGACTCAACTTTGTCACTTCTCTAAAGCTCACTACCGCTCGACAGAAATATTTTGACAATAATATAAAGATTCCTTTGGATTCATCAAGATTTTAACTTTCTAAAACTGCCTTCCAATCAGGCGTCACTCTTATAGTTTCAAAAATATAAAGATGAATGTAAACCCTTACAATTGGACAGTTTTCAACCAATGAAACAGCATTTTTGCAATCGAGATAGCGCTTACAATTAATAAATATTTTTATACAGTTCTACTTGGAACTAAATTACGAAACCTTTTTACATTTTGAAAAAATTACAAAAAAATGTTTACTACTTTTTATGTAAGCCTAAGTTGAACTTTTTCCTTTCGATACTGAACATTTTTTGTTTCTTGAGCTAATAACTTTGTAAATTTTACATCAATAATTTTTTACTGGCATATATAAATTCTTTAACCTTTTCCTACATAAAAGGTATGGAACACTTTTGGATTGGTTTACAATTACTATATTTGGCGAATTTTTGAAAATATGCTTGCGAAATGGCTTGGTATTGCAAAAAATTTGCATGAACAGTTGTATGGTTAATAAAATAGTATTTTTACATAGAGTAGGTTCCTCAATCACATCTACCTTCAAATTTTCCTTACATACGAAATATTAAGCCGTTCTCAGATTTTTCACCCTCCCTGTATATAAGACTAAACATAAGATACACAGTACATACAATAAACCAAAATACAAGATCATCGATATTGCAGTTCATAAACTCTTTGATAGTGTAACATATATTTTATTTAGCCATACATTCAACACTTACTTAACATACTTAGTGAGAATTGCATCAGTATTGGCAGGAAGTGTATTAAACAACTTTGCTCCTAAGTTTTTAAAACTCAATGAGTTTGTTTTAGCCAAGCAAAATCACAGTGAATTTCTTGTTTGATAATTATTGAGCTTATTACAAACAAGCTTGTATTCGAATGTACTTACTTTTATATACAATAGAGCTTGAAATATGAAAATACGAACTGTAGGAAGAATGTTTAGCTCCTTGAAGTGGGGCCTACACGATCATTCTCTGATACCCCTGATTGTAAAAGTTGAAAGATTGTAAAACTCTTAAATTTAAAACAACCGTTAAAAATTTACTCTCTAGTAGGTTTGACAAACATCAGTCATATTTAACAAATGTTAGTGAAACTAGCCTTTGGATATTGTGCTATGTTTGTGAATTTATTTGTCATTTTACTATATATACAATCAATCAGTAGATCAACCAATATTGTAAAACCTTAAACGAACATAGATCAATGGTATTTTTAAACTATGTTTAAATAATCTATAGCTTCCTATGATATGTGCCGTCCTTGTAGCTGAAGAATTAGGGCATCTACATAGCATAAGATCCCCACTTCATGGGCGGATCCATGGAGGGGGGGACGTGGGGGACCTTTCCCCCCAAACCTAAAAAATAAACGGTACCAGGAACTGGCACATACTTTCTAACAAACATATTTAAATTATTAAACAGATTCACTGTGACTTCATAATTGTAGGTGGGGTAGGAAAGGTGATTTAAAGTAGGAGATTAACTAATAAATATTATTATTATTATCTAGAGAAAAAACTAAAACTATTTGATCGATTTCGAACAAATTTGCACCAAACACGTAAGTTAGGGCTGTATAGATGCACGAAAAAAGGTTTTGAAAAACAACCCCCTTTATGGCCAAAAAACCCTCCAAAATCAGTTATTATTATTATTATTATTATTAGCTAAACAAGAATTTTTAGAAAGATGCGGTTTTTTGCATATGGTAGGGTACATTAAGGGCTACAGATAAGCCAAATTTTATCAAAATCGTTAGAGCCGTTTTTTACAAAAAAATAGTAACTAATTTTTTGGGGATTTTTTGGCCAAAAAGGGGGTTGTTTATCAAAAATTTTCAAAACCGATTTTCATGCATCTATACAGGCGTACTGGACATGTCTGGTGCAAATTTGGTTGAAATCGATCGAATAGTTTTCTCTCTAGCTTTGTATACATACAGACAGACATTTTGTAAAAACCACTTTTTTGGACTCAGGGGTCCCAAAACGGATATTTCCACAAAAATCTCAACATCGATTTTTTTGCGATCACTATACTTTATACTATAGCATAGTGAGAAAGTAAAAAAGAAGAAACAGGGAGCCAGGTATACATTTTGCTGGAAATGTCTTGGGTACATATTACAATCACAATACATCTAAATATCACAAACATTGAATAGCAACCAACGTGATATTTTGAACTTTTAGGTTCATTTACTAATATTTACCGTTAGTACTGAATATTAGTTCAGCGTGTTTTAACGGTCTGTACTAATATTATACGCTGAAGTGCTGCGGTAAAACGGCCAGACGGCGCGGTCTGAGTAATGGCCAGCCTTAGATTACGGTTCTAAGAATTATGCATCAACAATACGTGTAGTAGCCATAATTTTTTGGTTTTGAAAATCTGTATTATTCTTTTTACAAAATTGAGAATATACACATAATTAATCATGTTATCTAAAAAATATTTTCAAAGATGTACAGATAAAGTGAATTTATTGAAATATAATGCAGAGTTGCTTTGAGAATTACAAAGTAATAACTTTTTTTAATAATTTGATATATTCGTTTTTTACTCGCGCTTCTAACAAAGTACTGTATATTATAAGTATTGCACAGTGTACAATTCTTTGTACGAAAATAAAAAAGAGTTCATGCCATAGTTAACTACAGTAATCAATGTAGACTTATCAACTTTTATCTTACATGAAATTCATGTCTTTTTTTCCGAGCAATACTAGATATTTGTGACAAAGAAGTTTTTTACATCATCCACACTATTATTCAAGATCTTTGTACCTTGCCAGTCAGCAGTGCAAGTGCAGAAAGGTAATTACTTCCTTAGAGCCATGTTATACGACCGCTATCAACTCGGGCAAATCTGCGTTAACAACGCGGCACTATCAACGACGAACCAAGTTATACGGAGCGCTCTTAACGCGTACTCGCAGCGCAGTTACCAGAGATACCACAGTAGTCAGAAGTATCGACTTTAACCTGGTTCTAGTGGTTATTGTGTACTTCAAAGTGACAAAATCTTTGATATGGAAAAAAATATGTATGCTGTCGTACAGCAGCCACCTCTACATGACGTTAAGTCAAAGGATTATAGCAATAAAAAATTGAATATGAAATGCTGAAATGAGGTTGGCCCCGTCGTCTACCCCTGCTCCTACACAATTCCTCATATGTTTCTACTATTTTTAATACACCCACCCAGACATCATCACTGAATGGTGTCAATCTTGGATGTGAGTGACGCGAGGTTGACAACGCCTCAAAAACGTGGTGTATAACACGGGTCTTGTATTAGTGACGCGTTACCATCGACGCGCTTTCAACGTCTCGTATAACTTGGAAATTTAACGCCTGGTTTTCAGCATTATCAACGCGGTGCTAACAGCGCTCGTATAACACAGATCCTTAAAGCACTTGAAGTAGTGGACAAGAACTACCATAGTTCAGAAAAGGTTGGTTGGATTGACTCTCTTATATACACACAACGATATACCCATTGAATCCAACCAAGTGATTGAGAGATTCGAAAACTAGGAAGAAACCATAGACTTTATCTATAGCGTTAGGTTTAAGTACACACAATATAAATTTAACTTCAAATGTTGTTATTTTAAGCTAAAAAATCCTGTTAATTTATAATTTTAGTATCAAGTTTGTTTCTTTGAAGTCAAAGTTGTAAAATGTTTTTATTAGTACGCTTTAAACATTTTTGGTCCTGTTCAAATAATTAAAAAGTTTGCTATTTATCAATTTATTATACAAAATCTGAATAGTAAGATTTAAAACGATTCTTTTTAAGACTATTTGCCTCTGTGGAGTTTTAAATAAGCCTACCATAAAAAATATTATAAAAAAACATAAAATACTGAAGAAAAATTTTAACCTGAAAATGCTCTCAAATTGGTTATTTTTAGTTTGATAATTTCCGCCCCTACCCCACTTTGAACCTGGAAGAAGACCATAGATTTTCATGTTGTTGGAAAGTGATTTATTGGCAATAATAACCCGCGGTACTGCTTGCCTTAAAAAGAAAATCTTTGTTGTGTTCTACTTAATTACCCTGATAATTGAAATTGACATTTTTACAATTTTTTAACTGATTTTTTACAGGGGATCATCTTTCAGCTAAAGAAATATCTCCTGACCATAATAAGCCATCTAAGTTGTTGACCGTTGTAACTCCGAACAAAAGGGTCAGTCAAAGTTTGTACTGGTAAAACTGTATTTATATTTTTAAATTTATACTTCATTATTGATTTCATGCCATCCTAAGTACCGGAATATTAGGTACTAAAATATGTTTTTATTAAGTAACATTAAATTTGCTATTTTTACACGTAGATTTTGAGTTGAAAAACAAATTTGTAACGTGTATTTGACAAAGTACATTTTAAAAACTTTAGTGCTTCAATATTTCACTTCTACTTATGTCTTAGTGGGGGGAGCTTACTAAAGTATGATATAAAGCCGGGTTTCCACCAAATGGACAGTTTTAAAAACAGTTGTTTAAAAAAAAATTGTTTTCCTTTGATCGACAGACTCAAGATGGAAAAGTGTTTTGTTTACTAAAACACTGTTTTCAAACAAAAACGTTTTAAGAATTGTTCAGTTTTTACAAAACATTTGTTGTTTTTGTTGAGGAAAACAGTTTTTGTTTCTTGTTTTGACTGTTTGGTAGAAACCCAGCATGAGAAAGATGAATTTATAATAATAATAACAAATGCATTATTTGATTTGTGGTAAGCTTTTTTAACATAAATATCTTTACATTACTATATCTGCTTGGTTATAACATTTACTTTTTTTAGAATTACATAAAGAAAGAAATTATAAGTTTTGTAAAAATTTGTATATTCTATAAAATAGTACCATAAACATTTTAATAAGTTTTTTTTTTTTTAGAGCAATGGAATGAAACATCCTATAGCAGCATCAACTCCAAATAGAAGTAACTCTTCTATAGCGCTAAGATCTCATGTCACTCCTATTCCATCTGGTATCAACAATCAAAGGCATTCTTTAGAGTAAGTCTTGTAACGTACATGATTTCATAAATGAGATAAAAAAATGAATCCCAAAATGTTTTATTTTCAAAATACTACAAAACAAACAATAATTAATTGGTCAAGGGCAAAAGGTTTTTTAAATAGGTAGTAGAAGGAAGTCTGGGTTATTATTTAGTAAGAAACAGTGAGTTAACTACACAGTTTAACTTGGAACTTAGGGCAAACAAATTTCCCAAGACTGTGGCATAAAAAAAGTGCGTTGTTACTTTGAAAGAAGTCACAGTAATGTGCGCCATATATTGGGTTCTAGAAACAGCAGCAGTGTCAATTCACTCGCATCTCGACAGTGTCACCGATGTATTTTGTCGAATTTAATAAAATAAAACAATATATTTTATTAAATATAAAATATTTAAACAAAATATTTTATGTTTTGTCATAAAAATAAACATTTATATTTTAAGAACATCATAAAATGTTTTTTGTGTGCTTCGCAAAACATTTACATTTTAGACAATGTATCTCAATCTGAAAGAGGTTGGATGTGTCTCTAATTTTGACAGTGTCTCCATTTTGTCGAGTTATGTTAATATTTTGTCGTTTTAAAAGTGTTTGTCGATGAAAAAATATTAATTAAAACATCATAAGTGTGTTTGTCATAGAAATAAACATTTACAATTTTTAAAAGATCATTTCGAAGCCTGTAGTGTTCGTCTTGGCAAAATCTAGTCTTAAAAAGAATTGCTGTGTTGTGAGAAAATATTTTGGTTTGTGAAAGGACGTTAAAGAACTAATAATTATTTTTTAAGATGTTGACTTACTAGACTATATTGAAATTTATGTTATTGAATTAAAGAACTAATAATTATTTTTTAAGATGTTGACATACTAGACTATATTGAAATTTATGTTATTGAATTCTAAATTTTTCTAAATAAAGTGTCGTACAACTTTCTAACAAAATGTGTCACTAAACGTAGATAATTAACTGTTTGTTTATTTAGGGAACCTTAACTTAGAACCATAAGTACTCGATTTACTTTACATTTTAAGTAAATTTAAATTTACCTAATAAAAATATTTTCATAACTTCAAAATCGAATGTCAACAAAGCTGAAAATCGCTGAGTGCTAAATGTAAATAAACCTGATGAGAAAACAAGATGGCGGTTCACTGCCACCTCGACAGATCCTCTTCTCACATGTTATACCATATGACTTCTGTGATGTCAAAGTCACAGATATCTTATTTGGTAGATTATTCGACTGGCCACATGCGTTCCACAGATTGACAATTCTGTCATCAGCAATTCACCGTTCGCCGCCGAAAACACCTGCCAAATACAACTATGCTAGATGCCTTTTTTTTTACTACCCAACTTATAGAAATCCTGAATTTAACTTTTATGGAAATATTAGGGGTAATGAATTGTGGATATTAATGAAAGTTAGACATACATGATGGCTGATTTAAAAATTGTTTAATGTGTCATATTAAAATAAACCAAAGATTGCATTATATAAAATATTAATATGTTGAATTTTTTAAGTAACATAAAAAGAATTGAATGACCTCACTTATTTTGAAATCTATGAAATAAAACCTGCCCTAAATTTATTAAATTATGCAAATAACAAAATTATAAAAAAATATAATTTAAAAAAATATATAAATGCAAACAATGAAAAAATATACAGTAAAGCCGCGGTTATCCGAGCACCTACTAATCGAGTTCCGGGTTAACCGAGGTAGTAAAACAAAAATAAAAAAAGTTTGGTTTGCGGTAGACGCATGCGTTAAAGTAACCGTGCAACGTAAAATCCGCATATAGCGCTAAATCTACTGTCCTGTACTTATATTAGTCACATAAAGTTTCGTCAAAAATGGTTTTGGTAAATAAAAATCACAGTTTTTAACCATTATTAAATACAGTAATTCCAATGCTTTGCTAATCATCAATAGGATTAGGATTTTTTAAGTTTTAAGGAATTTCGACCGGTACAAGTACTGTTTATTCAAGATAATAATAGATTTTCTAAATAAAAAAGTGGCTCTACTGTATTAAACTGTTATCTAGCAATAAGTTGACTATTCAACTCAAATGGCGACATAAGCCCTTCAACTGCTGTAAGATGTGCTCTGGCGTAGTCGGCTTCCTCTTTTTATTCTAGAAGCTTTTATCTGATTTCATGACTTTGTTCTCGAACCTTCTGCCAATTGTGCATCCGGTTAAGTATGCCGCTTATTTAAATATTTATTTATAACGTCACTTTGCCTTGACTTTAAACACTAGAATTATTTTAAATATTTATATGTGCATAAAAAATTTTTAACATTATTAGGTATGTTATCTATTGCCTGCTTACAATCTTATTCTCTATTTAAGTTTTGTTTTTATTTATGCTTTGCAATTTATCAATTTAAAACTTAAGTCCCTTTTTTAGGGCAAACTCTTTTACATGAATTCATGGAATTGCGAACGTTACAAAGTTTCTTACAACTTGGAGACTATAACATTTTCCATAACTACAGAAATAATGTCTTACTATGATAAATCCATAGCCCGATGAATTTTTTGTAAACAGAATATTCCAACTTGCAATGTGGCCAGGATATTGCATCAAGCTGCCCTCTACCATCCTTTAGTTCAGACTTAAGGCATAATTAAATTTTGTTGCATAATTTATTTCTGTTCATAGTAAAAATAATTTGATTTATTACAGCTCTCGCAATCATGCTGCTATTCCGATCAATACATCAATGAAGAGGTCCAACTCTGCTAATTCTTCTCTATCTTCAAAAGCTAAAGCCGTGACCCCACATCTGCAAGTAAGCGGAATAAAAGGATTGAACAACATTAAAGTATGAGAAACAATTACGTAAATTTTCTAAGCATGACCATTTTAGGCAGTTTTTCTTTTCACACAATTTTTATAAACGTATTAAGTGCAATACATAATAGGCCTATATTGATTTTGATATTCTGATCGTGATAATAGTAAATGTTCTGCTCAGAATTAATGTATGGAAATGTTATTTTTCCATTCAAAATGTTTTTAGAATGCATACAAAGTTAGAGGCCTTTTTGGATCGAGGGGAAATATGCTAGCAATAGAATAGCTTATGCAGTAAAATTTGGAAATTAAATACTGTCACAAATCAATTACTTACGATTATCTTGTGATAGTTGATAGCAGGTGACTTGAGGCCTGTTGAAAAAGTAAATTTAATGTTTTGTGGTAGTTCTGTTGCAGAAGTTTTGTTCGCATTGGGTATCACAATTAATTGTAATATAGATAAAGAGTTTGAGCAGTGCATCAACACCTCTCAAAGTATATGTTAAGGGTCTTCTATACCTTGCGTAAAACAGCAAAAATATGCACTTTGTACTAACGTGTTTCGGACGCTGTTTTTCAACCTAAAAAGTTGTGAAACATCTTAAATTGTTCTTAAAGGCTTTGTGCTTTCGTCTTATATCTCATAATTGAGAGAAATCGACGGCAACTCCTTTTAATCAACAGTTTAACCGAGTAAAAATAGATTATTTTTAACACATTTTTTGGGAGTTTTAAGCAATAATTTCCATATTTTAAGCTAACACGTAAAAAATATAAAGTCTTCTTTAAAACTCAAAGTAGTTTCCCAGATTATTAATGTATAAATAGAATCCGAAACTCGTTATTACGAATGCATGTTTCAACGATTTTGCGACTTCAGTCAGACCTTTTGTATTAAAATCATACTGTACACTCGGGAGTTTTTCTTCAAGGTAAAGAAGAGCCTTAACGAAGGTAATGAGTTTTTTAGCCAAATAGTGACTTTTGCAAGATTTGAGTTTTTCTTATTACTCCAGTCTATTGGATAGAAGCACAAAAGATCTCCAAAAAATTTAACCAGCATTTTAATACAGAAAGTCATGTGTAGGGCAGTAGGCCTGTTTTTGGGCTTGAAATGAATCTTGCTTGTTGATTTTTGTTGATGGGTGAGACAGTGAATCCTGTTGTACCGTTTTTCCTACATTTGAAAGACTTTGATGAGGTTGTCAAAAATACTGCCTCAACAATGGCGAAAATCATTTTGAAAAATAGATTTATGTGAAAAGTTCTTCAAAAATATCAATCATGAATTATCTGTACTATATTATATCTATACTCAGCCAACTCTTTGCAATTATGAAATGTCAAGTGAAGTGAGAAGGTTATATAGTTTCGACCTTGTTTGGGTGGCTTATTGACTTCCTGAGCTTTTTTTAAATTTCCATTTCAAAGTTTTTATTGTCTGAGTTGGTGTTTTAACAATATTCTAGAAAGTTTTTGTTAATTTCCATATAATGGGTTTCAAAGTGGTGCTTGGAAGACTGTGGTTATAAATTACGCAACATTTGGAAACCCCTAGGTAGTGTAACACTTACGGGAGCGCAGAATTTTTCGTGTCGGCAACTGTCGTTGCTCGGACCCCGCTATGTTCGAGGGGATTCATCGTGCTCCCCCCTACTTCCGCAGCCATTACTAGACCAGCCCACCACGCCCTCTGACCAATATGGTTGCTCTCTCCCCACCATTGATCGTTTATGCTATAAGTAGTGTTGCAATCATCTCATATAATTATATTATTTACACAGTTAACAACTTTTCAAAGCCTTATTCATTTTACAATGTTTCTAATTTAATTTATATTATAGACCTAATTTGAATTTAACCCGTTTCATTACGATAGGCTATTATTTAACTTGTCTTTAACATTTGTATTTAATATTTTACAAATATAATATTACTAGTAAGCCTCCGTGAAACATCACAGGCTGATTAATTAGATGCAGAAATACCTAAATTAATTAATCAGAAATACATTATTTACAAAACCAACTATTTAAAAACAACATTAAGTTATACTTACCTAGGCCTATTTCACTATTCTGACGAGGATTTTTAACTCGGTAAATGTGTACAATAATAAGGATTATAAAACTGTAGGCCTATTTGTTAAACATTTTTATCTACATACGTTATTATATATTTAAAGAAAGATAAAAATACTATCTTTTAATTGCTTTCTATTTCATATTGATAGATCAAATGATTTAAAAGATATTAATATTATAGTGAAGAAATTAATAATTGAAAATGTTTATAATTATGTTATACGAAGATGTATGAATGTTTCCATAACCAAACGAATAGATATCTCTTCTTCAAATTAGTATAAACAAATATTTATTATTGATGATAAAAGGTTGTATTTATACACAGTTTGTAACCCCAAAGCAAATATTATAACGCTTATTATAGCATACATTAGTTCTGTAACTCATATTTAAAGAAAATCAACTTCACAAGATATTATAACGATTGAAGTTGTAAACATGTCCCCAAACTATAAGCTACACAGGGTTTGTTTAAGTATTACAGATGATTGCAAGAGTAGCTTAGATTGATCACGCAAAAATGCTACAGTTATTTAGCGATAATTCTGTAATAGATAATAATAGAAAAGAAAAACACTTTTCGTTTTTAAATTAAAATATCACTGATTTTTAAGATTTGCAAACGCCGCCGCCGGCGTTATCTGTTTCACCTTGACCGTTATCTGACAGTGTGCCCTGCACATGGGCGTATCAAGTTTGGGGGGGGGGGGGTCGTAACTGCAGAATATAATGTTGAGTATATGAGTCGTACCCAAAAAATCTGGTGCATGGATAATTTTTTTAAACAATTTGCTAAATTATGTGTTTTAATGCCGTTTGAGTGTTATTTTACCTGGAATATGTCCATTTTCTTTTTGTTAATTTTGTATTAAATCCACAAGTTTAATAATATCTGCCTTAGTTCATTTCAATGTAGCCTATTATTTATATAAATAACGGTGTATAAATAAATACAAATTTTAATAACACAACAAATAGGCCTACATCAAACGTATGGGAAAAACTAGACCTACTAGCAATCTACCGTAGAATCACTGCTAACTTCCCTTCAGAAAAGAGATAGAGGGACTAAAAAAAATTGGAGAAAGTTCGTTAAGCGTTTCTTCAAAGTCTGATTTAGTAATTTGAAAGAAATTTGTAAGCGAACATTTTATCACATAATGTACATTATAAATGACTAGAAAAGTACTTTGATAAAAAAAAAATTACATTTCTCATAAGCAGCAAACTAAAAATAACAGCAAACAAAATCTGTTTTTCAAATTTAGACGCGTTTTACCTGTGTTTTTCTGTATTTACTATTTACGTGTATTTCTGTGTTTTCAGGAAGAAAAATGTATATAACATAAGAACGGATGAACATAATTTGCTGACATTTTTGGTAGCCTTAATCAAAAACACAGTGTAAACATTTCGGTATTATGGAGTTTATAGGGGGAACAAATTAAAAAGTAAATAAATAAACGGTACCAGGAACTGGCACATAGCCTACTTTCTCACAAACACATTTATATTACTAAACAGATTCACTGTAACTTGTAGGGTGGGGTAGGAGAGTTTTTTTTTTTTTATTAAAGTTGGAGAATAACTAATAAATATTATTATTATTATTATCTAGAGAGAAAACTATTCCATCGATTCCGAACAAATTTGCACCAAACACGTCAATTAGGTCTTTATAGATGCACGTAAAAAGGTTTTGAAAATTTTTGAAAAACAACCCCCTTTATGGCCAAAAAACACTAAAAAATCAGTTATTATTATTATTAGCTAAACGAGAATTTTTAGAAAGATGCGGATTTTTTCATATGGTAGGGCACATTAAAGGCTAATAATAAGCCAAATTTTATCAAAATCGTTAGAGCCGTTTTTTTATTAAAAAATAATAACAGATTTTTTGGGTTTTTTTTTTTAAAAAGGGGTTTGTTTTTCAAAATTGTTCAAACCCTTTTTCGTGCATCTATACAGGCGTACTGGACATGTCTGGTGCAAATTTGGTTGAAATCGATCGAATAGTTTTCTCTCTAGCTTTGTATACATACCTACAGATATACAGACATACATACATACAGACATACAGACAGATATTTTGTAAACACCACTTTTTTGGACTCAGGGGGTCCCAAAACGGATATTTCCACAAAAATCTCAACATCGATTTTTTTTGCGATCACTATACTTTCTCTATACTATAGTGAGAAAGTAAAATGGACTTTTGTATTTAATTCTGTGACACATCATGCCATTTTCGTTTATAGTTTTTCTGTTATATATCGTTTTTAAGAAAGACTTTTAACTCAAAAACCTGTAAATGCTAAAACACGATTTTCTAAACGGTTACAGATAGAAAAATATTTTTCAGAGAATTATTCTTCTCTCAAATCTAAGTCATTGGATGTACATATCAACCAAATTTAGTTATTTTTTATACAGATTATTTAAGAAAAAACGTTTTGAAAATGAATAAATCTAGAATAATTCGAAAAATAACGTAGATATTCAAAAATTACAAACATATCTTATTCTAGATGACATTCTGCTTCTTTTTACGAAATAAAACCTTAAAAATCAAAAGTCAGATTGTTTGCCTTACAATGTTGCAAGGGGTAAAATTCCTAAATTGCGAAAAACAATTGTTTTTTTTCCGGCTCATATCTCGGAATCTATCAGAGATATCTTTTAGAAAGAAAAAATGAAAATATGGGCTTTTGACATTAATACTGTGAAACATCATTCTATTTTCATTTATAGTTTTCCTGCTATAGCGTTTAAAGTAAAAGTTCTGTGAATAAATTTGTAAAACGTGTATCTTTTGTTGTTTTAAAACATTTCCTTCCTACTCCATCGTCGTCTTCTTTTTTGGGACTTTTTTATAATAATAAAACAAACAATTGGAGAAAAGTCGATGTCGGTAGATAAATGTGTTTCTCACAAGGCAGGTGGTGATTTTTGTAGCGCCGATGTTGTTCTGCACCGGCGATTTCGTCGGTCAACAAAATGTACGAATCAGCCGATAATCGCCCATGTAGGCCTATACTTTCTTTTAGAACCAAGTAGCGAATATGGCAACCAGATTCATACGTTAAAGATCATCCGTGAATGCTGTGTGACGTTTGTCCAGTTGTTCATAATGTTACCACCATTTGCAAGGGCAATTTTCCGCGTTGACCGTTAGGCCACGGCCACACTGTGCGATTTTGTCGCATGCGACTAAACTCACGCGTACAGACGATTTTGTTTCGCTGCTCTTTGTCCCAAGGGGGTGGCCACACTTTGCGTCTAGTCGCAGTAGTCAAGATGACTTCGGGACTTGCTTCTGGCTATTGCTGTTAGGTCATACCTTTTAAAGAAGCAGAGGAAACGCAGATTTGGAGTTCATCCCTTAAATTCTGTTCGTGTAATCTAAGGGCAGTTCCATACTTTAATGCCATTTCTTAGGAATGACGACGAACATTTTTTTCTTATTTTAGAATGAGTGCTTCGTCATTTAATGAACTATGACGAGATGCGATCTAAAGAGAAAATAAAATACCAGTTCTAGGGTTAAAAGTCGTCTTATGTCCTTGCTAACATTGATAAATAACAATCAATTCTTACTTTGTTTGTTTGTCTTTTACATTGGTGTCCAGTTAGTCAAAGTTGTTAATAACTATTCTAGCCACTTCTATCCACGATTTGGATTTTAAGTCCTTATCACTGTACTCTTTTAGAGTATTATCCCATATAGCGGGCCGAGTACTGATTTCACTAATAGGTCTCAAAATATCAACGTCCAACATGTTTAGAATGTTTTAAAAATAATGTATGAAATCTCAATGACATTACGGCAATAAAATGTCCACAAAAATTTAGTGATGCCTTTCTATTATATTAAAAATAATGTATGCAATCTCAATGACATTACGGCAATAAAATGTCCACAAAAATTTAGTGATGCCTTTCTATTATATTAAAAATAATGTATGAAATCTCAATGACATTACGGCAATAAAATGTCCACAAAAAATAGTGATGCCTTTCTATTATTGTTTACTAACATACTAAGTTGTGAACGTATTTCCTCGAGGTCTTACACCTCTATATTGCAGCCATACTAACATTAGACTTGAATTTTAAATAATAAAGATGAAATGGTCTAAGGCCGGCGTTTTACAAAAAAGCTTTTTAGTAGGGATGAAGAAATTTCAACTTTTTGTTGTTGGATTCATTATTTGGTTGCACAGCTTTATTAATTGCATTAAACTAACGAAAATGTTTTAGACTGCCCACATTTGGTGTATCAAAATTTAAAATTGTAATACGTTATTAAGTATGTGTATTATATTTAACTTTAAAACGTTTAAACCATTGCTATATTTAAACGGATATCCGTATACAAATTTATTTTTGCACATTTGAGTAAACGAATGTGATAAATATTCATGCTAAATTTCGTTATTTATCTTAAACCGTTCATGAGAGAATAAAACCTATACAGACAGACAACTTCTAAACTAAGCAAAATAGGACACATGTTATATTGCATATTCACTAGTTTTAACCTGCTGAATAACATGGTAAAGTTTGGTTAAATTGTTGCGAGATATACTGTAGGCCTATAACTTTGGCAAAACATTTCAATAACTTACTGCAATATAGATCAACAGCACGATTAAGACACGAAACGATCTGTTCTACGTAAGAAAAGTGTATTTCTATATGTATTTTAAAATCAAAATTTTTTAGTTTAGTTTGTACTTTCACAACTTAGTTGTAATTTCAACGATTTCAAGAAATTATAAAATAAATATTCATTACAAAATTCTGGAAATACAAAATACGGTTGTAATAACTACATAAAAGGTGCTGCTTTCGCCGGAGGGAAATCCTAAAGTTGTCCAACACTACACCATAGGGCCTACTACAACTCTTTTTGGCCGACTTAATCGAAATCGGTCATGTGATTGAAGTTGGGCTGCGTCAAATAGAAATGGAGGACGTACGTACGAATTAACGCCCACCTGTTGATTTGTATATTGGTTTGTTTTCAAAAACTGCCCTACCACAAGGTACAAAGGAAATAAAACCAACTAAGGAAACAAATAAACTAATCCAAGACTGGTTAAATTTAGTGTAATCGAAATACAATTTTACACAGTATCATCTGAGATACTTAGTTAAAAAAACAATGTCTTTAAAAAAACAAAAAATTATTAGGTATTTCGTTTTTATTAGATTGTACACTGGATCTAGTAAGGTATGATATTCATTTTAAATCAACTAGTTAAAACAAGAAATGCTTGGACTAAATCTTTATTGCCAATATTATTTTTTATCATTTTCTGCTATTTGGACATTTGCTATCATTTAAGGGTTAGAAATCAAAACACGACGTTTCGGGAATATAAACCAATTCCCATTATATCTTTTTTCACTTGATAACGGGAAATGAGTTATATTCCCGAAACGTCGTGTTTTGATTTCTAACACATAAATGAAGGGAAATGATCCAACATTAATAAAAAATAACTCCAACATTATTATGTATTGAAGTAAATGAGTATATCAATAAATGGGTTATGATGATTGACATCAAAATAAACGTGTTACAACTAAAACAACTTCATGAAAGCAGTGTAAAATCGACCAACCCATGTTTTTATAGTTTTATATTCCTATTTATTAATATTAAATAAATTACTAAACATTATAACAAAACTATTATAAGGTCACCATTTAAAATAATTGTGTACGACTAATTAACTTTATATAGGCTTAACAGAGTCAAAATTAGCTTTGCGGCATGTTAAAGGTACCAAAAGCTGTTATCACTTAATGATGAACATAGCTACTGCAAAGGTTCCCTCTTGCCCAAAGACCTAGTGTAAATATAGTTAGGCCTATATCATGAAATAAAATTTAATGGCTTATTTTTATGAAGTTCAAACAATAAACTCTTCTTTTTTTTATAATTATTTTTAAAGGGTTAAAGTATAGATACAAACTCTATACTATAACTCTATAAAATTGTTTGAAATGATTTCAAGACATTGTTAAATACTAAAGTAATGTATTGATAAACAAATTTATAGACAATAAAATTGTTTCAAATGTTATCAATACAATTTTAAATACTAAAAGAACACAATGGTCAACAAATGTAGGCCTATGGATTAACTAAAATATTATAGAACGTGTTTGCAATATAATGTTAAATTTACTTCTGGCAGGCCTACTAATTTTATTAAAATACTATCACCATTATTAAGTTAAGTAATAATTTTTTTAATTATGTATTAATTTCAATGCTGCGGAGCGCAGGAGTTCTCTAGTTTCGTAGTAAAATATTCATAACAGGTAATCATTACGTTTTATCATGATGGAAGCATTCTTCTTGATTTATTTACTATTTTAATTTTAAAGTACTTTTACAGGCTCAAATTGTTGCTATTTGAGTATGCTTATCACCAAGAGAAAGGTTCACTTCGCCTCTCTCAGCACTCTACAGTTACCGTCTAAATTCCAAATACAACTGTAGACTGTACAGTCAAAACTGCTGTAGTATAGATTAACAGAAGAGTTGAGACTAAGTAAGGAAAGTGTATTACTATATTTGAAAACCAAATTTATGTAGTTTAGTTTCCACTTTCAAAATTTAGTTACAATTTTTTTATCCCTATTTCAAACAACTATGAAATAAATAAATCCGTTAAATAGTGAATAGGAATTGCGTGTAATATTGTGGATGTCTAAGAAAAGCCACTGCAAAGTTTACCAATTATGTTTATGATGTAATACATGTGAGTTTCAGGGTTTTTAAACATCAAAATAGTAAAATAACGTAAAAAGGGTCATAAGGTAAATTTTGGACATTAGCCTAATTTAAAGGATTTAGTTATTTCATAATATTAATGAACATAGAAATTCAAAGGGAAATGCAGACATTAATTAGTAATTCAGATTAAATCAAAAGTAATATTAACTTCATGTTTAAATTCATTTTTGTTTAAATATTTAAATTATGTTTCACGATGTGTCAAATTATAAAAAACAGTTAAAAGGTATTGGAGAGTTTGAACTTATGGTCCGCTAAGTTTTTAGACAGTGATGAATAAACATCGAAAGACGATTTCAGACATTGTAAGAAATACACTTGATAGATTAAGTTGAGAGCCTGTGTAATCCATCTATGATAGAGACAGAAATTTTGTCCTGAAATGTTGGTACTTAGCGTTACTAGTCGTAGGGGAACATATTTACGGTCCCCTGGAGAAAAGAAAAAACAGCTTCTCATTGGTCTTCTAGTTTTGATGACGTCAGATGGTGTGATTGAAAGGAGAACGTAGAAGAAGGAGCTTGGAGCGTCCCACTTGCATCAAGTTTCGAGTCCAGTACAGACGTGTTCTGCGGCTAGTCCAACAAAATGTTTTAACAAGTGCTTTTTTGCGGTAGTTAAAGTTGAACTACCGTTTATAAATGTTTAAGGAGGAGTAAGGACAGTGCTGTGTAATGTTCACTAGCGAAAATGTAAGAATTGCTTGTGAATTGTCTTTAAATCATCAACTTCGAAAGTTTGCGTGCACGTGCAACATGGCTTCCAACTATTTTCAAAAAGATCTTATAACAAGTGCAACGATATTATAAGTGAATCAGAATCTACGTGGCCAAAGTGCGACGAACTAAAGAATTAATGGGGTTTTTATGTTTTAATTGAATTCATACGTCTTATAAGTTTTTTATCTTTGTAAATTCATATCTATCTTTTTAAAGTGCACTCTAAAACAACACGATCGTAAGTAATAAACTAATTTGTTAAGTCTGCATTTGAATAATTTATAAAATAAGTTTTTTGTATATCTAAGGTAAAATAATTAATAATGAATTTGTGTGTTTGAGCGTGTGATTGAAGTAATTAAAACGATGAGTTGCCAACTTGAAATAATAATTGATGTATGTGTTTTTATAATTTAGAATGTTTCAGTAAAGTAATAATGTCAACCACTATGAGTTTTTAATTTGAGTATAATCCTTTCCAGAAGTACTTTGTGGTAACGAACCTTGTTTAAATCATAAATTCAGTTTTTTAGTTTTCTTTGTAAGTGTAATTCCAAATGGCTGCAGGTTTTGGTGAACACGAGACAATCTGGAGGGAATGTGCGCATGTGACAAACATGGCGGCTGATCCTTCAGACGAGTCCATTTGTAATCCAGGAACTGTAGTCACAGATATAACAGGTTATGTGTAACAGATATTTAGTGATCGCCTGTTGTAACCACAGATGCGATCAAAACATAACCTAACTTCAATTTTGGGGTTATGTTTGTTTGTTTTTATTGGGATTAAGGTGTTGCAATATTTTAAAATGATAATTTAATTAATTAAATAAGTAAATGGATTGAAGGTAGGAAATAATAAATAATTGTTACACAGTAAAGGTATTTTTTTTATTTTAAAAAATAACTTAGAAATATTTTTGTCAAAATTAAATTTTTATTTTTCATTTTTTTTTTTTGTTTTCTATTAATAAATTGTTTGTAAACGGCTTGCAAAGCACAGCACGTTACAAAATGGCGCCCGAACTTCTTTACCACAAACGAAAACACTGGGAAGGATGGCTTTGATGGAACCATAGTGGTTGACTGTATTTCAAAATTTTTGAAAAAGTTTTAAAAAAGTTTTTAAGGTTAATAAATAAATTTTACAAGGGGTTAATTGATAATTATACGATGGCAGAATTAAATGATTCTGGAAATTTAATATTAAATCATTCAATTAATAAAACATAGTCTTAGAAGACTCAAATAAATTAACAATGGAGAATGCAACAAAAATTAATAATGTGGGTGGGAGAGACAATTTAAAAGAAAATTCAGAAGTTACTCTGGAAATGATATTTCAATGTTTGAAAGATTCTAGATTAGAAAGAAAACAAAATTTAGACAGTTGGTTTGAAGAGTTAAATAATAAATTTGATAACTTAAATAAAAAATCTGATGAATTAAATAATAAATTTGAAAAACTAAGTGAAAAGTCTGATGAATTTAGGTTAGAGGTAGACAACAAATTTGATGAATTAAAATTAACATTTAATAAAGGATTTGAAAGCTTAGACAAGAAGTCTGATGATTTAAAAAATACAATTGAAAATAACTTAAGTGAGTTTAGACAAGAGATAAAGGAGGCAGTAGCAAAATTTGATGAGCCGTTAGAGGTTTCAAATGTTAATGTTACTAATACAGTGAATAATGTTTCAAAGGAAATAGAATTAGATGATAGGCCTAGTGATAATAATGTGTTAGTAGAGGTTAGGGAAGAAACAAATATTAATAAGGTAGTTGAAAATATTTTTGAATTTGAGGGTGACCAAAGTGTCACAGATTGCATTAAGGATGCATGTAATGTTGGATTTAATGATAAAGGATTGGAGGTTATGTTAGAAGGAAATAATAAGGAGATAGGGTATGAAAATATAAAAGTTAGATATAGTGAGTTTAGAAAAATTAATAGGCCTAAAATCAATTTTAAAGTTAACTTGGAAGCATTGCTTGGCTTGTATAGTAGTGAAGATACTATGGAGAGTTGTGTAATAGAAATCTTTGAAAAAATTAAACAAAATTATGATCAAGAAAAGTCGAAGTGGGAGTATAGGTTAGGCTACAGAAAACTAGCCGTAGGCGAAAAAGTAAATGAAAGAAGTAGACGTAGGTTAGCCCTACATGTATTACAGTTGCCGAGTAGGAGGAGAAAGAAAGATTATGTACCAGAAAGTGTCATGTAAAAGTACCGAAGGGTTAACTTAAGTAGATTGCGTAATAGATAGGCTACGCACGGAGGTGGTGCTAATGTACAGTTTAGACAAGTGGTTAAGGATAAATTGTTTGATTTTTTGATGAATAAATAATGAAATAATAAGGAAGTTTAATTCTATAGAGTACTAAATTGAATTTAAATAAATAAATTGTTTTTGAATAACAATAAATGATAATTAAGGCAATTTTAAATTAAGAAATTTTGGTTAAGAAATGAATACAGAATTTTAAGGGATTAATGAGTTTTTAAGTTTAAATAACAAGTTGAAAGGAAGTTAAGATTTTTTTAAGAAAGTAAAGGTTTTTTATACAGTGAAATAAGAGGTTTTTATCCGAAAGAGGATAGTTATGAGTCTTAAGAGACATTTGAATAGAAAAAGAGTCTTGTGTCACGTCTTGTAATCAAAGAAAGTTAAATTGAAGCAATATAGGTCTAAAGAAAGATTAATTGGAGGTTATGTTTATGAAGTTTTTATTATGTTCGTCAGTTGGAGGAAGTTTATGTTTATTAAGTGGAAGAATTGTTGTTTTTTGTGGAGTTGAAGGTTTTAAGTTGCCAAAGTGCATATCGTCGTCGTTGAAGTATGAAAGTTGAGGTATTATCTACGTGTTTTTTGAAGAATGATCGTCGCATAGGAAAATCTCCTATGATTATGTTTTTATGAGTTTTTTTTAAGAGGTGAATCGTCATGTGTTAATTGAGGAATTAGGATTAATTTAAAGTTAGACAAAAGATTGCTGAAATGAAATGGATATTTGAAGAAATGTTAGTTAAGATTAAGACAAATACAATCGACAAGGACTCTAAAGTTGGTGTTTAAAGACAAATACAGTTATAAAAGGTTAGGAAAATGTTATTTAAGGAAGAAAATTGATTAAAGAAAGTTTTTAATGTTGTTGGTTGATTAATTTCAAGAATGAGTTAATGAAAGTTTTGAGGTATAGGCTAGGCCTAAATAAGTTAAAGTTGCCTTATTATACAGATATTAAGAAATTTAAAAGAAATGAAGCAAGTTTAATAATTTAAAGAAGATTAGTTCAGGTATATAGACTAAATAATTTTGAAAATACATAATTGATATTTTATAATTTGCAAGTTAGTTTAAAATTGAAGTTAAAACAAATGTAAACTTTTAAAGATTTAATAATAATAATAATAGATTTGAGATGAAAGGGTTTCATTTAACCAATAGAAAGGCGAAACACCAAAGGATGATAGGCAATGCTTGAGGGGGTTGATGAGTTGGAGAGGGTGTGTTGGGTCTATGTTGAACTGAGTAGGCATAGATATCAACCGGCACACTTCCGAAGACAAGTCATCCCTGTAAACAGCATAAGTGTCCTGCCAGTTACTAGAAGAGAACAAAATAAAAGGATGCCAGAAGGGTAGTCAAAAGGAGAGTAGTGAATGAA
>JAGFPH010000298.1:530773-555879 GCA_018207615.1 Philaenus spumarius | reverse complement strand
ACGTCGTGTTCAGGGGACCATGATCAGTGCTCACTTACTACACCCAAAAAATTAATATTGCATTGTCATCGGTCCTTGATAAGTGTTCAAAGTTTCAAATCAATCCTACTTTTTGTAGGGGTGAAAATCACGTCGTGTTCTGGGGACCATGATCAGTGCTCACTTACTACACCCAACAAAATTAATATTGCATTGTCATCGGTCCTTGATAAGTGTTTAAAGTTTCAAATCAATTCGACTTTTTGAAGGGGGTGAAAATCACCTTGTGTTCTGGGGACCATGATCAGTGCTCACTTAGTACACCCAACTAAATTAATATTGCATTGCCGTAGGTCCTTTATAAGTGTTCAAAGTTTCAAATCAATCCGACTTTTTGAAGAGGGTGAAAATCACGTCGTGTTCAGGGGACCATGATCAGTGCTCACTTACTACACCCAACAAAATTAATATTGCATTGCCGTAGAAACTTGATAAGTTTTCAAAGTTTAAAATCCATCAGACGTTTTGAAGTGGTAAAAATCACGTCGTGTTCTGGGGACCATGATCAGTGCTCACTTACTACACCCAACAAAATTAATATTGCATTGTCATCGGTCCTTGATAAGTGTTCAAAGTTTCAAATCAATCCGACTTTTTGAAGGGGGTGAAAATCACCTCGTGTTCTGGGGTCCATGATCAGTGCTCACTTACTACACCCAACAAAATTAATATTGCATTGCCGTAGAAACTTGATAAGTGTTCAAAGTTTCAAATCAATCAGATGTTTTGAAGGGGGTGAAAATCACGTGTGTTTTGGGGACCATGATCAGTGCTCACTTACTACACCCAACAAAATTAATATTGCATTGCCTTAGGTTAGGAGTTGTATCTCATTTTCACCCCTAAGAAGCACGTGAATAAAAGAAAATATGGTTTACACTGTATAAATTGTCTTGTAAGAAATACATGTACCAATTTCCAGCTCTCTAGCTTTATGGGAAGTATAATAATTATTTCGTATTGTTTTAGGGGTTGTTGTTACATTTTCACCCCTTACCAGCACACTGAAAAATACAAATATGGTTTACTTTTTATATATATCTTGTAAGAAATGAATGCACCAATTTCCAGCTCTCTAGCTTTATGGGAAGTATAATAATTAATTTGTAATGTTTTAGGGGTTGTTATTACAATTTCACCCCTTAGCAGAACAGTGTAAAATGTAAATATAGTTTACATTTTATATGTACCTTGTAAGAAATAGATGTACCAAATTCCAGCTTTCTAGTCTTAATGGATGTATAATAATAAATATTTATTGTTTTAGGGGTTGTTTCAACCCTTAAATCAAAATGATTTATAGCCTATGTCTCATTTCAGGTCATGATCTATATGTGTGCCTAATTTCATTCAAATCCATCCAGTACTTTTTGCGTGATTGTCAGTCAAACAAACAAACAAACAAATAAACAAACAAACATACAAACTTTCACATTTATAATATTAGTAGGATAGTTGAAATCAGCTGTTATATTATATTTTACTTACGTAAGTAAGTATGTATGTACGTACGCACGAATGTATGGGTGTAGGCCTACGTACGGACGTACACTAGCTTTCATAGGAGTTGATAATTACATTTTTAAATACACCTTAACTAAGTTTTATTTGGTTCATAGTTTTAGTTTTGAATTTGTTTCGATTAATAACTTTTTACAGGTTACAATTTTATAACTTATGTTGAAATAATTATGTAGGCCCTATGCTTAGGCCTATTTGAAAAAGTAAAAAAAGTAATTATTCATGGTTCATGGGATAAAATCCTTATAAATTTATTAGAACTGAAATCACACACTGAATCTAACCATTCAGCTAAGGTTCAGATCACGCAGTTTGTTTACTATTATAAACAATTTGAGTAATATAAGTTGCGACTCATTTACATAGTGTATAATAATATTAAACAAATACAAATTTTACAAAAATCTATACACATACGTCATTTTTCTTGACTTCCTGACTAATTATTTATGCTAAATTTCAGTAACAAACAGACAAACGAAATAATAATTGGTTGAGTTGAAACAGGGCATCGCTGACGTTCGTTTCTGATGGTTCCATAATTTTACTCTATAGCCTAAACGTTGGTAGAACTGCTGTTGTTATTTACGGAGTGGGGACAAGGGCGGGGTCTGCTGTTACAGCAATGGTGGCGGCAAGAGGTTTGCACAGGTTGAATTGCTCCGCGACAGAGCATGTCCAGTTCCTGACTTTGGCAATTCTATCTACTCACACTTACAGCCATGTAACAGGAATATTATGTAATGACGCAAAATAATAAATACCCATAATGACTAAAAACATAGAGGTGTGGTCTGATAAAAGTAAAAGACTTCGCTCAATATGTAATGGTAAACATTTGTAATTCTTATATACATGTATAAATTCTTTTATGACGCAAAATAATTAAAGTAGAATCTTTTAAATAAATATAAAGTAAAGAATAGGCAGACTATTAATAACCAAGATAAAAAGCAGACTTAAAAAATATCAATCAATAAAAGTGTATAACGTATATAAAATATATAAAAGTTCCTGATAATTAAAAACAGTGGTGCAGTTAATGCGAACAATTAAAAAGACAGATAAATGATTGCATAATGAACGATTTAAATAATTTCAAACAATAAAGTTAAAAAATAAAACCATATGTAAAAAAGCACATTATAATATCAGCGTATATGTCAGAACACAGAGTGAATATGAACTTGATTATAATGCTCATGAGACTTGAATGGATACAGAGGGCCTTGTACTGCATCCTTAAGTAATACTTCAATAAGATATGGCGTAGATCTAACATGTACAGTGCGATGTTGAAGGAGTGTTTTCCAATAAATATGTAGTTTTTTCGACATTGGAGTAACAAATGTTACATTAAAGTGGAGTAGGAGTGTTCTAGCGTTCATGTAAGCTTCGGCAGTAAAATTGATGGTGTTTCTTCGACGAAAGGTGAACTTATAAAAATTTGACCATGCGCTTAACCAAGTACGCAATATAAAAGAAGTGTGTTCAAGTAATCAGTGCAATCAAAGTGAAATCCTAGGTAAAAAACGTTAAAGTGAATGATTCCGTAAGTAGTAATGGCCATAAGATTTAATTATTTCAGTCTGCAATTTTAAAATTTGAACTTTTTTAACAAATAACTTCATTTTTATTCAATTGCGTCATACTTTGTAAGATAGGCTTAGTAACATTTCGTATATATCTTCGTCAATTTAACTTGTTTGCTTTATGATGATGATGTATTTGATTGTATATAATTGTTTCTCTATGATGTGTGAGTAAAAGGTTAGTTGTTCCGCCACGATGTCTTAGATTCTTTTATTCAACCATGCACATTCACTAGCAAGTACTTTTCAGCCAAGAACCACGACCTGAGAAATTAAATTTAATGTAGTATAATATTAAAGATAATTACAAATATATAAATGCTAAGAGAGCATGCAGATAAGTTATATGTGGATTATTAATTTGTTTTTATATAAGAGTCAAGTGAAGGTGATTTTTAAGGTTTTTATATGAGGTTTTAAGGTGTAAGGTGGAGTTCTACGTTGAAGTTAAGGTGAGACTTGTGATGTATAATTTTTTATGATGGAGGTTGAAGAGTAAGGAGAGTTTTTGATGATAATTGAGTTATAGTAATGAGCGACGATTTCTTTTTAAAAGGTGAATAAATATATGAAGTAAAGGCGAGGTGAACAATAATCCACATATAACGTTTTTTATTAGTTTAAACATTTCTTTTTCTATTTTTTGCAAGTTTTTCGAAAACCCCATTTTTTTTAACAGTTTACCCTTTTTATATTTTTATTTTGTAACCAATCCGTTACAGTAGTCGACAACCCTCCTTCCTCTTAACAAGGTCATAAACAAACCACTCCCAAAGCTATATAACCTCACATTCACTAACATCAACATTTTTACACAGGTGATGATAACCACTAAGGTTTTTCGCCTTATTAAAAAAATCAACAGTTTCACTGTCTCTTTCACTAGAAAACATCACTTTCGGTAATCGAATCATCCGAATTTGGTTCTTCATAATATTCTTCATCACTAAAATTATTATCTGTAAAACTTTCACATTAAACATCTTCAATTTCATCATCTGAAGTATGCACCGTCGTTGTTTATATTCTGTATAATTTACCTTAAAACAAGGGAATTATAAACATTAAAACAAGTTATTAATGTAGGCAATAATTTCAATATACTTTGCCTAACATTTTCGTAACCTTACAAATCACTATTCATCAGTAACCTGTTTATAAATTTAGAAATGAGTATTCTTTATCACTTCACAACTCTATCTTGAATTTTTTGTCAGTTTATTTATGATATTTAAAATATGATGATCGCATAATTAATTAATGCTCTATTACGAATGGGCTTTTAGCTAATCATCTCAGAGTGGTCTACTCGCTTGACTCTAACTTTAAGTGAGAGGGTACAAAGATATATCACATAACAAGATATAAGAAACATATATATTTTATTCTGAAGATCTACTATATTACATTTGATTCTACACTGTGTGAAAACTAAATTGTAACTAAATTGCCTAACAACTCATTCTATTTCGTAACAGCTCTAATATACTTGAAAATTAAGTCATAAATTAATTAGTCTAAAAATTCCAAATAAAAAAAGTAACAGTTCATTCTCAGTTTTTTTTCCTTATTTTATATTAGAAGGTATAAAAGAGTGTCTTTAACTCTGGTGGTCCCCTTATTTTTAATTAAGTGAAAAACTTTATTTAATTGACTATCAGTTCAGTCACCAGGTATATTTTACCTGGAAAAAAGATCCAAAGTTAATGATATTTTAATATGTTGTATGTGGGTATTCTATGGTGTCGAACCAAGTTTTCCAATTCGAGAACTCTGTGCAAACTTCAGGACATCCGAAATTTCAAATTTTTTTGTTTTTCAGTTTTTTCTTATAACTCATAAAGAACGTGTTTTAGCCGAAAACATTCCATTAAAAAAGTTAAAGAGCATTAAATTTCCTACAATTAGCAATGGTTAAGTGTTTTTTCAAACCAAATAGGTATAGCACTTCAGAGTTTCAAAAAATTTCAACAAAATTTCCTCCCTTGAGTTCTCTTCCAAACTTCTCCCCTCTGTATAGACCCTTAGATAGCATGACAGACCCTTGAACGACAAAATAAGAGAAACTACTCGAAGAAGAACAATTAGAGTTTGCAAGGCAATTACCAACACAAATGTCGATGAGATGTAGATGAGAATTTATGTATTTTCCAAGGACCAAAAAATACATTACCCGGGAATTAAAACTTTTCACGAATTAAAATATTATCCGAACACCTAAATAAACCTTATCACGGCCTTCAAAGTAATCGCCCGATGCGAGGGAGAAAGGGACTGATGTTACATTCATCAATTTAGAGACACCTAACTGTTCGCTAGTATTTTATTTTAGGTTCGAGACACCTAGTTTTTCAATATTTTGAAAGTTTTTAGCTCTATATCTTGGTACGTATTTGGTTTAAAAAAATGTTAATAACCAGTGCAAATTGTAGGAAATTTAATGCTCTTAACTTTTGCAGTGGACTGTTTTGTGCTAGAATGTATGGTTTAGGTATTATAAGCAAAAAAACTTAAAAAGTCAGAAAATTTCAAGGTCTTTCGGCTGTCTGAAGTTTGCACAGAGTTCTCGAATTATAAAACCCATATACAACATGTTAGAAGATCATTATCTTCAGATCTTTTTCCAGGTAACCCCAATTTTAGTACAGAGAGACTGAACTATACGTGATTCTGTGTTGCTAACCTCCTTTGCCTTACTGTACTGAAATAGTTGAGTTATTCAGTAGCTTTTCCTTCGCTTATTAGATGATGAAAATTGTGACTATTTCATATATTTTAAGTAATTGTTAGTTTTCATTTGCATTTTTACAGCCTATTAAAATTGGAAATATGAAGTCACTTGAAAAGAAGAAACCAGTTCTTCAAATAAAACTTGGAGGACCCAACCCTCGTGCACTTGGTGATATTACTAAGTCTCCTCTTCCTAAACCCACAGCTACCAAGGCATCAGGAAAAGTAATTACTTATTTATTTATTTTTCTATATACTTGTAGTGTTATAATTTTAAATTTATAAATAAAACATTATCCTATTTTCATATAATTAAGGGCCTTGTTGTTCCTGAGGGGTGAGTGAACTTGACTTCATCACTTGAAGTTGATTGGATGTTGTGTAATTATAGAATATCAGAAATGTTACTTTTACAGGATATTTTAGCCCGTCTTTGCCATTCACCCTAAAATATAAAAGACCTACTAAAATAGGAATTTTAAAAAAGGTTGGGATTTAACTTTCACTAGTTATTATAAATTACGAAGAAACACAACTACAAATAGGTTTACAAGAATTATTTATTAAATAGTTTTTTAAATTTCAAATAAGGAACATATATTGGTTATAACTTTAACAAATGTATTGGAAATTAATTGTTATGTAAAATATGAAATTGTATCTTTTGGCTCTTTACTTATCATCTAAAATTAACATCGAGTCCTCTTCCTGAAGGTGGGATTACCGTGCAGGCTTATCTAAGTTTTTACTAACACAACTAATTGAAAATGATTAACTAATTTGAAAAGTTCTAAACTTTATCTTTAAAAAGGTTAAATGGGTCAATCACTATTTACACTGTCTCAACAAATAAAGAAACGGAAACATAAGATTTTATCGTTTCCATGTCCGTACCACTTTTACTTTTTAAAACCAGAAAATCACATCGGCTCCAGAAAATCACAACTGCACCATTCTGATGTTTGTAAACAACTAACTTTCTTGGCGTTCAAAAGCCAGCCCCGCTCCTTTTTTTGAAAACATCCTAGTTACCGCGTCTCATAGCAATGATTGGTTCTTCAAGAGTTAAGATTATCCGCAAGAGTTCCCCTCCGTACGGTCCCAAACGATATCAATTTGTACATTGGAAAAGGGTTTTCAGATGTAATCTTATGTTTTAGGGTGTGAGGCTAATTTAATTAAATGTAAATTTGTTATGCGTGCTTAAACATAAATTAATTTCTTATCCTACGTACATATGAATAGATAATTTCCATTCTTAAATTTACTTAACCAATCGAATATAATAATATAATTTGTGTGTAGTGAATTGTGCTAAACAAATATGACTGCCGTTTGTAGTTATTTTTACCTAACCTAAATCTGTCCATACTTAATATAGGGTTAAAACAAGTTTTTGGGAGTTTATACTTTCAATATATAATAACAAATAAAGTTTTCAGTGCCTTGTGTATGGTTTAATTGATTGTATGATATTTAATTTATGTGGCGTGAGTGTTGTGATACATCTAAATTTTATATGGTTGTGCTATGCTTACAAAGTTTTCTGACATTTTCTTTTAACATTTACACATCTTAAATATTATTATTATTTGATATAACTAGTATTAAACTGTTCTTTAGGTTATTGTCTTTCATTTGAAATATGACCTATTGACTAACTTAGTAATTTGGAGATCTAGCCTACTTATACCATCTATTGATTAGGTTTCTTTGGTCATTGTACATTATGTAAAGGTCCTTTTAAATTCAGAGTGTTTGTACTTTTGTAGCCTTAAAATAAAAATGTATGTAATAAAAACCAAAGAAATGTATAAAAGAAAATGTTTGTGCTATCAACAAAACAAAAAACTACCCATATGTCCGTTTATATTGATGCTGGTTTTTCTCATACTATGGCCGATATAGGAATGTTAAAGGATACTAATGCAAATTAAATCAATACCAGTATTTCCCATGTTGTAATAATAAATAATATCCCTTAAATAAAAATAGAGACATATTTAAACAACATTTTCAATGACAACAAATTTTTTACAAATGATACACATTTTGATCACCTGCAGCTTTTAAATGGCTGGGTGTATGAAAATATGACTAAAAAGTTTAAAACTCAAATCTAGGTCCAAAAAAATATAAGTGCTCATCGCTTAAATTGGAACAGATGCAATTCTTGTGATTTTCCCACATTTTTGGCTCACTCCATTGAATGCAAAAGATGAAAACACGGCTTAAAGATAAATTGAACAACTTTAATAACAAAATTGTTTAAACAAAATAAATCACACTTTTTACAGAAACTGAAACATTATTGAAACTCAAAAACAAATTAAGAGAAAGTCTTCTTGGATAACCTTATAATTTACAGTAATGCTTAGCTTCCCGTTGAATAAGATACCATTCTTCAATAACAGCCTGTTGAATCTCGTCTAAGCTGTCCAGGGCAGCTCAACGAGCCCTAACTTGCCTCTTCAGGTCTGGTAATTGGTCAGGACACAACATATTATAAACCGCTGTGTAGTGATGAGGTCGAGCATTGTTCTTAGTATAAGTGGCAGCTTAAACTATAGGCAACACAATAGGGCTAAGAACCATACCTAGGTACATCTAACCCCGTCATATTATTCCTACCAAAAATTACTAGCAAATCTAACAGAACTAATTGATTGATTAACAGAAATTCCGCCCTACACTGAATGTGACCTTTCTCCGTAAGCTACTATACCGTCTGCTCAAATTGCTCGCCAGGATGAATCCACACTCTATCATTTCCGTTTGAACTGTGCAAATGTATCCCAGTTTCATCAGCGAACAGACTTTGTTCCAATCATCTCGAGTCCAGTTTACATGATCACGAACCCATTGCAGATGCCTTTCCTCGTAATCTCGCTTTAGCCTCGCAAACTTATTGGTAATTCTTGACATCAAATTCTGTTTGTGAAATCTCCTGTGAACAGTTTGTGTAAAATCAACGTGCCTGTTGTTTGCCGTAAGTTCAGCACGTCTGTAACAACACGTCTTCTACAAGTAAGGATGACTAAAAGCAGGTGGACTCACGACTTGGCAAAATATCTCAGTTTATTTAAAAAAGAAATTTAAATTTACTTTAATTTTGAGCAACAGAAAGTTATGTAAGTCAATCGTCTGTTGTTTTCTATAACTGCAGCATACAAATTTTTCCAGCGCTTGTTTGGATGATTTTCTTTTCTTCGAGAATAACATCGTATGAGTACGCTTCAAATATCCGGATTATTGTATCACTGCTTTCTACTTCTGGATCTACTGAAACCGAGCTCTACTTTATTGTCTAAAAACATATTAACTTTGTAATATTCGTGTTCAGGATACACAATGTTGCAGATTGGAAGTCTGTGTAAATAGGCTTAAAACATAATAAAAAGGAAGTCAAAACTTCATAATTTCCAACTCTTACTCTAATGCTGTGTTACATTCCTTAATACTGTGTTAAAAATGAAATCACGTAAACTGAGATATGAAAAAAAATGCCCTACTTATGTTATATGTAGACTCAGCAAAAATACTCTTATTGGATCGATTTTAAATTGCACAAAAGTTAATGAGTAAAAAAAATTGGTATACTCTGTGGTTTGATATACCTGTAATATTTTTTGTAAACTATGTGGGTGGTTTAAACATTAAAATATTTATGATTTTGTATCAGATTATCTAAACTATGTTATATTCTTTTTAGAAGAAATACAATTTACAAATAATTACTGTTATTTTTCTTATTTTTCAGTTCCTGTCTAAACTCAAATCCGGTTTTGGAATGAATCCAGTGGTAAAAGATAAAGAAAACAGAGAACCTGTTTAAGAACAAATAAATGTCTTAAAGTTATAACTTCTGTTTTTTAGTTTTTTTTTTGACATTATTGTTTCGATACATTGTTTTTTAAATATATTACTATTAATTAAGCAATTATATCGTTTGAGGCAATTTGTTGCGCTTGTAAACGATGTTGTCTAATATTTTATTTTTATATTTATTGTATTTGATAGTCCTAACTTAAATATAAATAAAATATAATGAAGTAATTACAATGGTGTTTAATTACATGGAATACTAAGAAGAAAGAAACATGGTTTTATTTATTTCCTTCATGGTATCTAAGCCCTTCGCCTCCTTAATAACTGTAGCAACTTCCACCTATTTTATCTTGGATTCTTAATTTTTAAGATGGTCTTCCACGTTGTTCAGCCATCCTTTCTTTAGCTTTTCCCCTGTTGTTTTCTTCCTATGTTGCCAAAAGCATTTTTTCTTTCATGGCCCAGTGTTTATCATGATATTTTGTTTTCCACAGAGTACGGTTCATATCAAGAAACAAAAATGACAATTTCTAAAAAAAGTGAACTTTTAAGTCTTAATATCAGCATGAGAAGTGATAAATTTATTAGAAATAATAGATTGTGTCAACTGTAACAAACGTTATAGATCGGTAACAAAAAAAGGTTAAAAATTCAATTTTTTTTATGGTCAAGGTTAACATTTTTTTTATTACTTATATAGATATTTCATTCACATTCCATGTAATGGTGTTTCATATAACATATTATTACAATGAAACCAAGAGTTCCCGACAAAACACCTATGTTTTACATGCTATTAATTCCCCATGTCAAATTTAATTTATCATGGACATTCACTGTTGTACATTCAATTACGTTTTATCACCAGTATTTCTTAAAATTAGTGCAAATAGTATTCTCACTCGGACATTTGCTGTGGTATTTTAAATTATGTTTTAACACCGGTATTGCATAAAATTAGTACATTCATCTGAAGAGAATTATGAAAAATTTCAGAATGTACAAGAAATTTTTATTAATATGACTCGGGCTACTAATTGAAAAATACAGTAAAACCTCTTATATCCGGATCAATGTGGCACTGGGCGATCCGGATATCAAAAAATCCGGATTTGAGAGAGGTTTTTTTTTAATATGGGTAAATTGGTTGAAATTAGGGATGGGTCGATTCTCGATACCGATTTTTGATACCACCGATACTTTAGCTTTGGTATCGGTATCGAGAATCGATAGCCGAAACTCGATACCGATTACTGATACCAAGAAATACTCAGTTGTCAGAACTGCCCGTTCTCGTATAGACTCCGTGAATGTAATCTCCGGTATTTGCAATCACATTCTCTGTATTTTAACTCAATTCAGCATTTAACAATAAATATCAGTATGGAAAATGTAAAACATTATTAATTATATGTAAGTAGACATTTTCTCCAGTAAAATGTTTTAGGCAATTGTTTCCTTTCTTAAGTAAACGCTTCTTGTTTTATTTTTATTCATGCGTAGGCTGTTATTTGTACACAAGAAGTCTAGAGTAGGCTCAAGGTCACAAACACTTATTGATTCGTTTGTTATCGTGTCTATAGAATTAGGGTGTCTACTGAGAAGTAAAATAACACATTTTATAGATCGGTAACAAAAGTATTTAAACTTTAAAGTAATAATTTTATTTGTTTGAAATCGGGTAAAACTTGTTGGGACTTACGTTACCCGTGATTTATGATTTTTATGGGAGTCCCGACGGAATTCCTTTGTTTTACTTTTTATTTAACCAAGCACTTAAAGACACAGTTAAACAAGTTGCAAAAGAAATCAAACGAATTGCCAAACATCACGTATACAACAGAACTGACTACTACAGTATTACTATTTCCGGAGGGGTGAAGCTGTGAGATGGGTAGGCACATTGTAGTGTAGTGACCTTTACCTTGGCCACCTCCCCTAGCGCTCGCTTTCTCCGAATTCGTGGAAACAATTCCCTACAGCCCAACTCAAAAACATCATTCGCTACTGCAGTATTTAGTCAAAAATATTCATTTTTGATAGATATATTTATTATTTTTTACTACGCCGGATATCGGAGGTTTCGGATATGAGAGGTTCGGATTAGAGAGGTTTTACTGTACTATGTAACTATGTTTTGTATTGCTGCTTAAACAATAATATGGAATGTTTATTACAGAGACCATCTACAATAGAAGACAATGTATAAAAAAAAAAAAGCGGCGTGTACAAAATAAATTGTAGCGATTGCCCAAAGTTCTACATAGGGCAGACAGGCAGGTCGTTCCAACAAAGATTCCAAGAACATAAACCTGAAAATGCTGTTAAACAGAGCTCAACTTCGCTGAACACCTAGTCGAATCAGGACACCTATACTCGTCCATCCAAGAAAATATGGAAATAATAAAACCGTGCAACAAAAGTAGGGAAATGGATGTACTGGAAGAGATACAAATATTCCAAAAACAACCCTTCAGAAATCCTAAATGATAAACTGAAAGTAAAATCGCATTCTTTATATAACAAATTAATAAACATAGTAGAGAAGCATACTCTTTAATCTTCCCCACCTCTACTCAACCCGAACATATATAATCATTTCAAGCTTGACTGCGTACCGGAAAAGGATGCACGTTTATTTAATCAATTGACAAGCCGTTTAACCACAGTATATACTGTATTTAATGTTAACTAATGTGACTGTTGTAGTGTGATATGTGTGACTTGAGATTGACTCTGTGAAGTCGAAACCGCGCTTGTCAACTTACGGGATGCCAGAGATCACAAAAGTAAGGTATACATTAACTATTTAGCTTAATAATGCTCTATAGCAGGGGTTCCCAAACTGGGAGGCGTGAAGACGAGTCAGGGGGGCGTGATATTAGTTGAACATTTAAAAAATCTCACTTAGTAAAAATGTGAGTAAACAATTTATTAAAACTACATTTACGTTGTAGAATTAATTTAAATTTAATTTAACAGTGCATTTACTATCGCCTGCTATGACACGAAATAGAAGCCGAGAGTACCCGAGCATTTCCGAGGTCTCCCCTCCACCCCATGCCATTGTTATATTTCATTGACCAGCGACAGCTCGGTTTAGTGCTTTACGTATATTGAGAAATTGCAACTTTGGAGACGTAAAATACCAGCAAACCCCTGCAGTTATTCAAATTTCACCAAAGTAGTGTCAATCTCAGAAGAAACACACTTCAAGGAGGTTTTTGAAGGATCACATTTGAAAAGCCAAGTATAAAACCATTTGGAAAACTTCACTGAAGAGTTTAAGAAATACTTCCCAAACACGTGTGATAAAAATGTTTACAGATTGTCAACTGACCCATTCAATGTCAACATAGACTCCCTGCAAGAAGAAGGTTTGGAAATAAAAAATGATTCCTCTGCCAAGTATGACTTTGAAAAAATGGAAAAATCATTTTTGATAAAATACTTCAAAGTGTATCGCAGGAAGCTCTTCGATTATATTTGCCTTTTTCAAGCACCTACTTGTGCGAAAAAGCATTTTCAACTCTTGTGGCGATAAAAACAAAGTATCGAAACAAACTTGATGTGTCTTACGTTATGCCCTTACTAAAATTCAACTGAGAATAGGCACACTTGTTTAAGAAAATGCAAGCTCATCCATCTCACTTACTTATTTTTCTCTTACGAGTATTTCTTTAACTTAAATTGAAACTTATAATGTTGTATCTTTTGACAGTAAAATTAAATGTTTTGTTTTCAATGTAATACTTTTGTTTTTTTAATATACCCATTGCCAATACAATTTATTGTTTAAGGGAGGCGTGGGAGAATTTATTTCAACAGGAGAGGGTGTGGTACAAAAAAGTTTGGGAACCCCTGCTCTATAGCTAGGGTAACCAGATTTATGTGTAGCCAATCCCGGACCCATGGTACAGGAATCAAGCAACCAGAGGGGGTGGATCAGGTACTGTATAAAACTGTACTACTCATAAAATATAGAATTTACAATAGAAACACATTGGAATAACACAAATTATATTTTATAATAATCCGACCACGTAGCTGATGTGAGTTGAGTAAATTTCCAAAATTGAGTTTTTATATGTTTTAGTATTTCAACCAACTATTTGGGAGATTGATCTACTCACTAAGGCGCTGAATAGCTGCCATTTGTACGAAATATATTAGTAGAATTTGATTGCCCCTCAGCCTACAGCTTCGAAACACGCGATCTTGTGGCCTCGAGTTATGAACTGCTTCGCTTTGCAGCTTACATACTCGGTCTCGGATCAGAAGAAACCCCTCAAGCGGATTTGTACCCGGTACTTTGATAAAATTTTACGTTTTCATCAATTATGGGAGAACCAAGCGAGCTATAAGGTCGTGTAAAAAAACAAAATGTGCAGAATATTAGCCCACATTAAATTTTTTAGATAAAACTCCAAACAAGTTTAATTCTAGTACAAAAAATCTCAATTAAAATAGTTACTGGCCTTGAGGTGATGCATGTAGGGGAGAAGAAGAAAGAAATAAAACAACTAAGCTGAAAATGTGCCGTTCTCCTAGTAGTTGATCTGCGCACGCGAAAACGTTCTCCCCAAGACAGTTTCATAACTTACCTCACGGCCTGTACATCCGGTTGTTGGATTTTTTTGTGGCGGCTCGGACAACCGATGTGTGTACCAAATTGGACTGAAAATGCGGTCGTTAGAGTACGAACACATATATACAATTTACGTTGAGGAATATTGTATAGTTTTTAGTAACTTACAAACAATAGACAAGCCCTCTCCTCTTGACCAATGCGTTGTGAAGGCCGCGCACATCTTTCCCCACCAGCCCTTTTCCCTCATCCACCGGAAAAAGGTTTCGTATTAGTCTGCTTGTGTCTTTTGGCAGTTTAGTCATGTTCTTAACACTTCAAATCATCATAAGTGCATAAAACGTATGTAGTGCGGATGGATGGTGCGGGAAACATGCGTGGTCAATTTAGTGGAGTTAAATCGTTTGTCCTCAGAGGATGCCCCAAAGCTTACTATATTTGGTGTTGTTTAAATAGGTTTGCCTTGGTTGTTGAGAAATCAATGGAATTGTGCCCTCAAATAAGGGACATGTTCTCAATTCTGCAAAACTTAAAAACTACATATCTGGCCACAAGGCACCATACTTTCATCGAAAAGTTAGAAAAAGATCCATGTTAGGCTGGAAGAAAGCGTGTGAAAAACGTCAACACGACCAGGTGGTTCAGCAAAAGTTAAATCAGTTATAACTTGCTACGATGTCCTAAGAGAAACCCTGGAATTACATAATATCCGACGACACTCAATCTGAAACGGAATCAAGAACATCAGCAAAAGGACTCCTAAAAGCAATATCTGATTATGACATTGCTGCAACCATGCAAATTGCTTCAGAACTTTTCAAAATTCTGTCGCCAGTGATTGTTTACAGTTTAAAAGTGTTGACTTTGGTTATTGTTCCAACTGTGGTTTTGAAACTGGAAACCTTGAGAACCATTGAGGGATGGAGCAAATGATGGAGTATTAATCGTTTTGTACTTGAACATAATCTCCAGCAAACTTCAAACAAGAGAACAAGAAAAATTAAAAGGTTCATTTACGAACTTGCCACTGATAATGAAACACTCACAGATCCAATAGCAAAATTGAGAACAGAAGCCTTCTTTAAAGTACTTGACTCCCTGATTTCACAGATATGTTATCGCTTTCCTCAAAGCTCTCTAAATATCCTACAGCAAATGGCTTATTTATCAAATGAAAAGTTGCTAAAATCTGGAGACTGTACCCTAAACCCACCTCTTGTCAGTGACTTGTGTGAATATTACGGATTAGACGCTGAGGAACTTTGTGAAGAGATTAATGTTTTAGCCAGTTATACAAAGTCAGTTATGAAAACATAGATCTATCAGATATGCTAAGTTCAAAAGATGAAAAGTACGAGAGTTTCATTTTAACAATGATTTACCGGTATCAGATTATTCTTACCCTGCCAGCAACAAGCTGCTCAGTTGAGAGAATAATGAGCAAACAGTAGATAGTCAAAAATAGACTGAGAAGCAGTATGGGAGATACCTGGTTGTCTGAAAAGATATCTTAAAATCAGTTGCCAACAGTGAGATCATACAAGTGAAAACAGGAAAAACTACTACTTCACAAAGGCTATCAAGGATAGAGGGCATCAGGATAACCTTTTTACAATGTACCAGTAACCATTGCAAGTACTGTACATTATTATTAGCGAATTTCCATAGGAAAAATGAGCTATTGCAGTGGCCCTTATGGTGAGACCCAAGGTTGGGAGTAGCAAATGAGCACCGACATGGTCCCCAGAACACGTTTTGGGGTGTCATTAAAATTCATATATGTGTTCGCACTCTAGCGGCCGCATTTTAAGTCCGATTTGGTTCAAATTTGGTATACGTGTTGGTTGTCTATGTCGCTCGGACGAGTTCGTTAGCCAAAAAATCCAACAACCGGAAGTACTTTTTTTTTAGATTTTTAATACGATAATGAAATTTGTTTAAAGTTTTTTTCTAAAAATATAAATGCAGGATGTTATTCTGCACATTTTTTTTTTTTACGTGACCTTATAGCTCGCTTGGTTCCCCCAAAATCGACCAAAACGTAAAATACCACACAAGTACCCAGTTCGAAGCCAAGGCGCAAACAAATTCTACTAATATATAGCGTACACACAGACAGCTGTTCAACACCTTCGAGAGTAGACCTATTTCCCAAATTGTTGGTTGAAACCCTAAAACATAGGCCTATAAACTTAATTTTGGAAATTTGCTGAACTCACGTCAGCGGTCCAGCTGCGTGGTCGAATTATTTTAGTACTGTAATAGATGTATTATTTGTTTCTACATTTCCTTTAAAAAGTACTGTACAATAAACTGAACTACTGTATATATTTTATTTTAATTAAAGACAAAGCTAAATTTTAAATGTTTGGTTTATTTACATTTGTATCCTATTATTTCTCATTCGGTAGATAGCTTGAGATATAAAATTTTATTTTTTTTATTTTTATCTCTTACTTTTTTTATAATATGTTCATACAATTTCTTAGTTTTTCCTTGTGTGAATTTATAAAATCACTGATAAGCTTGATATCCAAATTTATGTCAAAAATTTTATTTACATTGGTGTCCAAATAATATCTCTACAGGTGTTAGTTTTGTTTTGTTAGAATGAATGTGTTATTATACGCTATGACGGCATATTTCATTTTCTTTGTAATGGTATAATTTTAAAATTCTGGTTGATTGTTTAAAAGTCTAATGAGTTCAACTTTGTTCATAATGACCACGTTTGTTCACATAGTCCGTTGGAGGCTGGGTGTTGTGTGCTTACGTAGTGAATTTTTATTTTCTGTAACTCCATTAGCTCTTTAATAACTTTATTATTAAACTCAGTTCCGTTATCAGATATGATAACTTCTAGAATGCCGTAGCTGGTAAAATGGACTATTAGTTTTTCACTTATCTCTGTTGCATGCTGACTTACAAGTGTATACATTTGCAGGTGTCGAATATTAGTCAATCACTGTCATGAACTTTGCTTTATCAAATGTCATACAATCAATTGATAATGTTTCCAATGGTCTTGATGGAGTAGGTGTAATTCATATTTAGCTTGTAAACATTAGTCACAGTTTTCTATAACTTCCTGCACACTATCTCTAATACTAGGCCAATAATATCTACACTTTATTTGACTGCAAGTTTCTATGATACCTCTATGATTTGTTTTACTAACATGATAATTGTTTATGATTTCTTGTATTTCGTCGGGGTCAGTTACATCTAATAATTTAAAATTATTCTTAACTAAATTCAATTGAGAACTTCTAAAGTTTTGTGATACACAACGCAGCGAATTTTTCATAAAAATCATTTTCAAAGTATAAATAATTATATTTTACATTAAATACTAAGTATTCCTTAACAAAGTTAATTACATGTACATCTTGTTCAAAATTATTTTCTGAAATTTCAACTAATATTCTCATTTTTAATGTTCCAAAGAATTTTTAAATTATTAACTTTTTTGGTTGAAATCTATCTACTGAAAGTATAATACGATTTTTTCCGAAGTTTACTGGTTCTTCTGATATAGGGATTTCCACTTGCGTGTTTCCTTCGTAATTAGAGTGAATGGTCTTGTCCCGTGTCTTCTTCTTCGTTCAGGTTTACTAAGTCCAGGAATTGATTCTAAGTCATCAAATTCCAGGAAATATGATCCAATCAACTCATTAGCCTACTTGGTCTTTCCAAATCTGGATCAATATTTTCAACATTATCCATACATTTCTTCTTAATTACATTTAGTTGGATTCTGGGAAGTGTGTCTGTATTGTGCATCTTTCCTTTCTTACATTTAATTTCATGAACAAATTTTTCTAATTTCAGTCTCCATCTTAATAATTTAAAATTTGACTGCAAATAACCATTGTAGTGGTTTGTGATCGGTAGACTATTATATTTTGAATTTTCTTCCTAATAAATCGGGTCTGAAATATTTGGTTGCCCATACTATTGCTAGAAACTCTTATTTAATTGTGGAATAATTAATTTCACTATAGTTATGGACCTGTATATGGAGCGAGCTTTTAACTACAATTGACTAATAAAGGCTAAGTCCCTTTACAAGTTAGTTATGCTTACTTGGCTGAACATATGCTCTGCTCTTCACATCGCATTGGTCAAGAGGAGAGGAGTTGTCTATTGAGAGACAAGATCTAAAAATAGAATGTTTTGTCTGACTGAGTGATCCCTAAAAGCTTCCATACTAACGCATAAACTAGACTGACTTTACTTTTTATTAGGTTTATCGATTTTCATCATAAACTTATTAGATGTCAACTAGTAAAAATTTTATAGGCTACTTTGTGGCAGGCCCAGGGCCGGTGCAAGGGGTTTTTTTGAACATGCGAGAGTCATTTTTGGCGCCCCCCCTCTATACACAACAACCCCCCTGCCCATATATATGTATATATATTTATATATCTCATTATTGCAAATATTATCAAATGCATACCAATTGAAATTACTTAATTATATAAAATCAAATTTAAATATAACATCGAGCTACAATTTTACCAAAATTACCACCTTTTACCACCCTTCTTCAAAAGTACTAGAAAATATCATGGCAATTTTCAAATTCAGAATATGTCCGAACGATGTTCGAGGGAAATTGGGATTGAGCTGGGGAAATTTTGGCCGAGAAAAAATCCACCAAAAATAAAGAAAATATTATTATTTTGGGGAAAAATAGATAAGAAATGTTTGGGAACAAAGGTCAGCTTAATCGGTGTGTATGATACAAAGTGTGTTGTCTGCTCTCTGTTGCAAGTTGCAAGTCGGACAGGGATCCTATTTAATTTTCACCGCACAACATATCGTACGGTGGAGCCGCAATACGACATTAATCTTCACCGCACAAAATATCGTACGGCCGATACGATATTCTTGTGCCGGTTGATGAATGGCAGTTTCCTGATTCTTGACGGGCGTTCAAATACATTCGTTGGGTATTAAAAAATAATTATGACACCGGTATGCAAATTTTGATTAGTTTCATACAAATGATATTATTCAAGCGATTAGAATTAAATCGTATTAAACCAAATTGTACGATACTTCATGTAGGCCTATAGGTATTACCGATGTTTTTTAATTTTCTTTTACCGAAATTCGAAATCAGTCTTTATTAGTAAAATACGTACAATGTGATGTGCGTACTCATTTCGGCTTGCATTAGAATGCCAAAGTATTGAAATGATGCGATGATTTTTTGTGCGTCAGTTTTCCTTTATGCACCGTATAAGCACTCACAGGTTTCGTAGAAAACTTCTGTTGCTACCAAAATCTTCGTAATTTTATTGCGGAGAGTTGAAAAGCTTTTGAGCGCTTCTAGCGTGAGGCGTAGCGCGTCAGGGCCACATTGTTGGGTCAAAAATTTGAAAATATTGGGTCAAAATTATGAAAATTCAGTGTGGGAATATCGTTTTATATGTTTAAGGGTACGAAAAAAACGATTTTGCGAGTTAAAAAGTCGTAGCGCGTCGGAGTTACGTTTTTGGATCAACATTTTAAAAATTCAGTGTGGGGTATCGTTTTATATGTTTTTGTGTACGGGAAAACCGATTTTGACAGTTAAAAAGTCGGAGCACGTCGGGATCACGTTTTTAGATCAAGATTTAGGAAATTCAGTGTGGGGTATCGTTTTATATGTTTTTGGGTACGGGGAAACCGATTTTGCGAGTTAAAAAGTCGTAGCGCGACGGAGTCACATTTTTGGGTCAACATTTTGAAAATACAGTCTGAGGTAACGTTTTTTATGTTCTTGGGTTCGGGAAAACTGATTTGGACAGTTAAAAAGTCGTAGCGCGTCGTCGTCTCGTTTTTGGTTCAAAATTTTGAAAATACAGTGTGAGGTAACGTTTTATATGTTTTTGGGTACGGGAAAACCGATTTTGACAGTTAAAAAGTAGTGGTGCGTCGGGATCACGTTTTTAAATCAAAATTCAGTGTGGGGTATCGTTTTATATGTTATTGGGTACGGGAAAACCGTTGTTCACAGTTAAAAAGTCGTAGCGCGTCGTCGTCTCATTTTTGGTTCAAAATTTTTAAAATACAGTGTGAGGTAACGTTTTATATGTTTTTTGGGTACGGGAAAACAGATTTCGACATTTAAAAAGTCGGAGCTCGTCGGGACCACGTTTTTTGATCAAAATTTTGAAAATGCAGTGTGGGGTAACGTTTTATATGTTTTTGGGTACGGGAAAACCGATGTTGACAGTTAAAAAGTCGTAGCGCGTCGGGGTCTCGTTTTTGGATCAAAATTTTGAAAATACAATGAGGGGTAGTAAGTTTTATGTGTTTTTGGGTATGGGAGAACTGATTTTGACAGTTAAAAAGTCGTAGCGCGTCATGATCACTTATTTTTTAACTAAATGTAACAAATGAATTGTAACTTTAATTTTCTTTCAATTCGTGTGATCTGCCCTGACGATTTTCAGTAGTGACTGTGGTAGGTAATTCGGTAATTGAATTGGAACTAATTAAAAATTACATTTAACTTTGATTTTACCACTTAAGTATTAGGCCCCTGTTACACTGTAAAATATTTTATAAAACTAGGAGAGACCCCTGCGTGCTCCGTACGCCAACCCCCGGTGCGACCTTCTAAAAACATATGTTATGTTTTATTTATAATAAAAGTGTAGGATTAATAATAACCTCAAAACTAAGATGGTAAATAATGTTAAATGTTCAAATCAAATTATTTCTTATATTTTATAACAGCAGTAATAATAAAGGTTAAAAGAACCAGTAAGGCTCAGGTCTACACTTAATCAAAAACCTAACAAAAAAGTTATAAATAATAACCTCAAAACTAAGATGGTAAATAATGTTATATGTTCAAAACAAATTAGTTCGTAAATTTTATAACTTGAATAAATAATTCATTTCCTCCCTTATAAAAATCAATATTTACTTCCACAAAGCAGCTGTATTAGTTTGTTTCTTATTATAAACAGCTGTTTTGTATTAAAATGTTTTTATAACCTTCTGAATACTGTAATCATCGTTTTTTACATTCACGAAATGAGCTGGATTAGTTTGTTTCTTATTATAAACAGCTGTTTTGTATAGAAATGGTTTTTAACCCTGGAACCGTACACCGGGGCACTCAGTGCCCCAGAGAATTTTACTTTTGCTGTAAATTTGAGTTAACAACACTGACCGCAGCCAGCTCCTGTGACTTTTACTTGACCTTGACGAGCTGTCAGTTGCTTTGTTTGCTGCGGCTGTGACACATCACATTCCTTTTGTAGAACGTTGTTGGGGCACTCAGTGCCCCGGTGTACGGTTAGTGTAAGTTTTTCTTCAAGTGTACAATTCTGTGTGTTTAAAATTTTTCTTCAATTTTGTGGGCTGAGTGCAACCAGTTCACTTGCAAAAATCATGTAAAAAGTGTTTGTGCCAGTTGTAGTGAAGAAAACTAGATACAAAACTCAAAAACTGAAACTTTAGAAAACTTTGTTAAAAAATGTAGGTTTTCGCAATTCTCTTATTATATTTACTAAAATCTTTAAAAAGTAATTAAAAGTATGATTATGCAATAATTTAAGGCCTAAAGAACATGTTTATAATGTTTCTTGAATAAAACAAAAAGAATTTCCATTAAAAATTATTTTTTATTTTTGGGGCACCCAGTACCCCTGTGTACGGTTAGTGTAACAGAAATTGAGGTGTACGGTTCCACGGTTAAATATTTTCCATGTTAATCTTATGGGGAAAACCCAACCTTTGAGATTAGCTCACGCCATTAAGGATAAGAATTTTTGACATCTAAAACCTTATTGCAAAACTACGAAATGAGACGAATTTTTTGAAACCTCAAACATTAAAATTGGTCCAGAAATAAGGGAGGAGTTGTGTTTACAAAAATTGGCTTCACGTATTATATATAAAGAAGATATGTTTTATAAAAGATTGTATCCACCTATTATAAAAGATTTAAAAAGTGATTCTCTGTTATGAAATATTTTGGACTTATACTAAAAGGTAAAAATGTATTTAACATTTTATAAAAGGTAAAATGCCAACCTTTTAAATTTTATAACAGAAATATGTTATAAAAGAAATATATTATAAAAGATGGCCCATTACACTATCACAGATCTTTGTTAAAGAACTTTTATAAAACATATTTTATGAAATATTTTTCAGTGCAATACGGGCCTTAGGCCTACTTTTAAACATAATAAAATAGCAATAATCAAGTTGTATTTTTTTGTTTTAAACCTTTTGGGACCATCTGAAGATATTTCACTGTAGATATTTAATTTCGCCGTAGTTAATTAAGTAAAAATAATGCTATTATTATTTTTTTAAAGATTTATATTGAAATTTATAATGAATATAATACAAATTATTAAAACGTAAGGTCAACAAATATATTGAAATAGATAAACAAACTGTGTTAATGTCTGGCGCATCTGTAGGGAATAGCGATAAATTTTGGGGAAATTTTTAGTTAAAAAAAATGTGTTCTGGGGAAATTTCGTGTGCTAAAACATTTTCTGCACCCCTGCTTTGTGGTTACTAGAATACAGTTTTTACAATTACCCTTTCTCAAATTTGTATTCAGTCCTCCCCATGGGTGGCCCAGCTGGGGACAAGGGTTTAAAACCAGGACAGTTTGGGTGAATCCTGGATGTCTGGTCGGTCACCTACAGCCTATATCAAGTTCGTAGACGGGGGGGGGGGGGGGGGGGGGGACAAAACCCACCGAAATTTATTAGTAAAAATTGATGTTAGGTTTAAAAGCGCAAATTAAATTAATTTTACAAAACTAATGAAAAGGTGGGACACTTTTTCGGGACTTCGGCTCGACCCCCTCCCCCCAACGTGACCCAGACACGCTACGAATTTTTAACTGTCAAAATCGGTTTTCCCGTATCCAAAAACATACAAAACGTTATCCCACACTGTATTTTCATAATTTTGACCCAAAAACGTGACCCCGACGCGCTACAACTCACGCTAGAAAACTCAAAAGCTTTTCAACTCTCCGGAATAAAATTACGAAGATTTTGGTACCACCAGAAGTTTTCTACGACGTCTCCGAATGCTTGGGTATATCATGTTTACAGGAAAACAGACGCACACAAAATTATCGCATGATTTCAATACTTCGGCGTTCTAATGCGAGCCGAAGTAAAAGTAACTGATAATAATAAATTGATTGACCTACCCTACATATTTCACAAATTCCCGTTGACCTACCTACCTAAAAAGTGTAAGATAAACCTAACCCATGTCACCTTCACCTTCATAAGTCGTTATACAATTTCTAAGAAAAGATAACATTATTAAACATTACCGATCGAGGCTAGCGATCCATACGATCCAGTTCGAGGCTAGTTGTGAATGTTACTGCAGCTGCAGCGCTTTATGTACAGTAACAGTGACAAACGGGATTTGAAACTGATAAATAACAGTTGAATATTTATTATCAGTGATTTTACTTCCGACAATTTGAAATCTAGGCAGTATCAGTATCATCCAAACTTGTATTTACATAAATATGATTACTTAATTGTATAACATTGGAAATAATTTACTTTTTGCAGTTCTACCTTCTATCCCTCAAAAGGAAAAACTCAACACTTAGGATCACTATTATGTGTATGTGAACGGCAATGAAAATCGAAAATATAGAACACCTACTAAACAGGTAGGCCTAAGTTAAAAATTTGTCACATGCATTAGAACTTCAGTTAACTAGTAAACATTTTATAGGCTACTTTGTGGTTACTAGAATACAGTTTTTACAATTCCCCTTTCTCAAATTTGTATTCGGTCCTCCCCATGGGCGGCCTCCGAAGAAATCAGTTTTGTATTCCTCCGAAGAAATCTAAAAACACCGAAATTCCAACCTACTTGTCATATTGAGTCTAACCTTTTATTAATTTGTTCCTGGTTAAGCATTGTTGTCCAAATGGTTGGGACTGTGCTATACACCATCGAGTTTTGTTTAACCTCAACATTAAAAAGTTAAAAACTGGCGTTTGTGTTTGTATTAATTGCTTTAGCAGTGAAAATTTCAATTTCCGTCACTTCCGGTCAGTTTCGGCAGCGTTCCGGGTTCCGTTACTGGAAAAATTACGAGTAAACCCAACCCCAAACCCAACGCGTCTCCTCTAATACTAGTATCTAGTATGTTACAAAAAATCACTGAAGAAATCACAGATATCTACTACCGCTAAATCATTCACTGGTTGAGTTCATCCGCACTGATCGGTAAATTTCTGATCAATCAGACCGGTGACAGATGACGTAGCGTTTAACTGATCATAGATGAGTGCGGCTGAACAGGCTTTACAAATACACCGGTGAGAGATTGTGGCGGTCTTTTAAATTAGCTGTAGTAAGTGCAAGTGGAAGCATTTATTATTTTATTTGTAAGAAAACAAAAATGGATCGAGTTGGAACTGTAAATGCTATCGATAATACAGATAACATTTAAAATTTAGTTCTTATGGCAGCGAATTCGGTAATACCAGTACTATGAATACGTTCGTACGATTTATTTGCACACAGAGACAAAATAGGACAACCCGCAATTAAGTTTGGTTATTTTGTAAATCATCTTTTATGCTTAAAAACTTGTTTTAAAATTTATAATGTTATGTTTTAACTTTAGCACATTGGCATACTATATATTTGGATAGTTCGAAATATAATAAACGGTACCAGGAACTGGCACATACTTTCTCACAAACACATTTAAATTACTAAAACGATTCACTGTGACTTGTAGGGTGGGGTAGGAGAGTTTTTTTTTATTAAAGTTGGAGATTAACTAATAA
>JAGFPH010000298.1:476598-515773 GCA_018207615.1 Philaenus spumarius | reverse complement strand
TTAGCAGCTGTAGAAGGTACTTCAAAAACTTCTATCCATTTTGTAAATAAGCATCTTTGACAATTAAAAATAATTTAGACTTGAAAGGACCAAAAAAATCAACGTGAATTCTAGACCAAGGTCTATCAGGATAATTCCATACATGTAACATACTTTTAGGTGGATTGTTTCTTTCTAATAAACAAGGCGTACAACTACCTGTAATGTGCTCTATATCTAAATCAATTAAAGGCCACCAGATATAAGATCTGGCTAACGCTTTCATCTTGACAGTTCCAAGATGACTAGAATGTAACTCTTTTAACATTGATTGTCTAAATTTTTCTGGTATAACTACACGATGTCCCCACATAAGTATACCTTGTTCTACAGTTAGTTCATTTTTTCTAACAAAATAAGGCGTTAAAGAGTTGTCTTTTTCATTAGGCCAACCATACAATACATGATTTATAATTCGTTTAAGAACAGAATCTTTTTCTGACTCATTTTTAATATCTTTAAAACTTAATGGTATTTCATCATCAATAATACATTGCAAATAAGTACCTGTAATACTTGTTTCATTTGAATTTACCATACCTTCATTTATTTCTAAAGGCAATCTAGACAAACCATCTGCATTTCCATAGTTATGTGATTTAATATAACAAATATCAAAACTATAGGAGGATAAAAACAATGCATACCTTTGCAGTCTGCTCGCTGCAAAAGCAGGCAATCCCTTTTTACTCCCAAAAATAGACAATAAAGGTTTATGATCTGTGCATAATACAAATTTTCTACCCCATAGGTATTGATTGAATTTTTTTACTCCACTAACCAAACTTAATCCTTCTTTATCAATCTGTGAATAAGCTAATTCGGCTTTGTTTAGAGTACGAGAACCAAAAGCTATAGGTCTCTCTGTACCATCTGTTTGAATTTGAGATAAAACATAACCTATACCATAGTGAGATGCATCACAAGCTAATTTAAGAGGTAAAGTTGGATTATAATGTGCTAATACCTCGGCTGATGCTAATTTAGCTTTAATTTCATTAAAAGATTTTACACAAGATTTATCAAATTTAAAATCGTTGTCCTTTTTTAATAAATTGTATAAAGGACCTAGGAGTGTAGACATATTTCGGATAAATTTACCATAGTAATTTACTAATCCAAGAAATCCTTTTAATTGAGATACATTTTTAGGCTGTGGTGCCTCTAGTATAGCTTTTGTTTTACTCTGTGTGGGTTTTAACCCGTCCTTACTGATTATAAAACCTAGATATTCTAAATTTTCACAAAAGAAATTACATTTCTGTTTTTCAACAGTTAACCCTTTTTCTTTTAACCGGATACAAACTTGCTGAATTCTATTTAAGTGTTCTTCTGTGTTTGATCCTGTAATTACAATATCATCTAAGAAAACTCCTACCCCTGGAATGTTTTGTAAAGTTTGTTCCATCATCCTTTGAAAAATGCCTGGACTGGAAGCAATTCCATATGGTATTCTATTATAAACAAATAACCCTTTATGTGTGCTTATAGTATAATATTTCTTAGATTTTTCATCCAAAGCAATTTGTTGATATGCCTGGCTTAAATCTAGCTTACTAAATGTTTCACCTTTCTGAAGGGTTGCAAAAATATCTTCAATACGGGGTATTGGATATCTATCAATTTCTAAATTTGGATTGACTGTTACTTTAAAGTCACCACATATACGCAGTTTTCCATTACTTTTTATTACTGGCACTATAGGTGTACCCCAATCACTTGAATTTATTGGTGTTAAAATATTTTCCTTTTGTAATCGTTCAAGTTCAGCTTCCACTTTTTCTCTTAATGAAAACGGAATTGAACGAGGTTTACAATATTTAGGAATACTATTTGGTTTAAGTTTTAATTGAACAGGTTCACCTTTAAATTCTCCCAATTTATTGCTAAAAACTTCTGGAAATTCTTGAAATAATTTTGAAACTATTTTGGTTTTATCTCTTTCTAAAATTTCTGTACTGTTATTTAAACTCAAATCAGGAATGCTTATCTGTATATGTAAAGCTTTAATCCAGTCCCTACCTAACAAAGGATTATTAGCCCCATTTTTAATCACATATAATTCTAACTTTTTAGTAATATTTGCATAAGTCACATTTACAGTTAAAACTCCTAATGGAACTATTTTCTCATTAGTATAAGAATTCAATACTAATTTTGTTGGTTTTAATTCTAGTGTATTAAAAATACTCTCATAACAATTATCATTAATCACTGAAACTCCTGCTCCTGAATCAATTTCAAACTGCAAAATTTGATTCTCAACTGTTACATCGATTTTAATAGGATCAACTTTTTCTCTATAGTTGTCTACTTTAAATAAATTTGGTAAATCACAAATTGGATCATTATCATGTACATAATTGTGCTTATTCTTATTTGAGACACTTGTTTTGTATTGATTATTAGTGGCTCTGTTAATATTTGAATTAGGCCTGTACTTAGTATTGTAAAAATTTGCATTTGCCTTACCCTGTATTTTAGAACGACAAACACTTTCCAAATGACCCTTTTTCTTACAATAATTGCACGTATAATTTCTATAATAACACTTTTTTGTTTGATGACCATTTTTTCCACAACACCAACACTTAACACTAACATTGGCTTCTCTCTCCTGTGATTTCACTTGATTAGGCCTATTCTCTGAAGTCGAATGATGTTTCCTCGTAGTCGAACGATGGAAATTAAGGTTAGGTCCACTGTTTCTTGTAGAATAGGTTAGAGTTGCCGCATTCTTCTCCGCCATTTCCAATGATGTGGCTATTTGGACTGCTGTATTGAATGTAAGAGCTGGTTCTGCCAAAAGACGTTGTTTAATTGAATCTTTGCAAAGACCACTGACTAGCCTATCTCTAAGGTAGTCTGAAAGATTTTCTTTAAAATCACAATGACTTGACATTTTTTTTAGGTTAGCTACATATTCAGAAACACTTTCATGCTCTAGCTGGTTTCTAAGACTAAATTTATAACGTTCCGCAATGGTGGAAGGTTTTGGATACATGTGATTTTGTAAAATTGATACTAATTGTTCATACGTCTTGTTAGACGGCTTTTCTGGTGTACATAAGTCCCGTAATAAACTATAAGTTTTCACTCCCACAACCGTTAAAAGTGTACTAACTTTTTTCTCTTCCTTAATTTCGTTGCACTCTACATACAATTCAAAACGTTCTATGTATGTTTCCCATGACTCTTCGGTAGAATCGAAAGTTGACATTGACCCAATTAACGACATGTTTTTAATATTTGTACCACTAAATAAATTAGCAATAGATATTAGATAATTATCTGAGTCCATTTACTAACACTTGAACTTTATGCACTACGAATGTTTATCTATAACTTACTGTGTACGACGACATACCTCAGTAGTTACAATAACGGCTCTATTCTGTAGGCTTCTTTAAATGGCGTTGTAAACTGCATGTGACGACACACGAGTACCGCTCATTAAAACACACTAAGCTTGCTGTAATAACTTTTCATTTCACACAACACTTTACCATTTCCTCGTCGCCAATTTGTTACGTTTGTACACCGTGTTATTATGATTGTTAGGAGTTTTGAATAAAACTAGTTTGTTAAGTTATTAAGCTTGGCCGCTGTAGGTCATGGAAATATGTAGACATCTTGACTCTTACTTCATCGGAACGGAACAGGTTACAAAGGCTTATGGGTATGGATAGGAACAGCCAATAGCGCTTTAATGCCATCTAAATCTTCCAATATCTTACACTTTGTCAGAACTAAATCTTCCTATATTAAGATATGTTTTGCATTTTATATATTCTAACAATGTGTTAACATAATTAAAGGTCCGGAAAATTCAAGGCATGGAAAAAGAAATACAAATGAGTACTTTACTTTAAAAGTCATCATCTGAAGAAGAACTAGTGTCGCTTGCTGACGGTTCATCACACGGTACTGAAGATTTACGTTCGTCCATGTAAAGCCGGACAATTGCCTTATCTTACCTTATCTTGTCTACTGTCTACCACTTATGTCTTCTGACAGCATATGTACCTGTACAAGACGTGATGGCTGCTTTTTTTTAAATTTTTTAATAGTTTAAATTTTTTTGTCTAAAAGGGCTTAGGATGTTTATTATACAAAAACTTGTAAGAAAGTAACTAAATAAAATAAAACCTGAACCCAAAATCTCACAATAAATACGTTTACTAACCTCAAACGCGTTTCAACGACAATGTATCCTCAGTAATGTACGGGCTACAGTAACCAAACTATAACTGATCTAACAGTGTGACAACGCACCGTATAAATACCTAACCAGAAGGGTCGTACCCTACAGGGGGCGTGTCATAAACCTATGCTAAGGCGTTAACCACCGCCTACCGTTAATCAACTATCTTAACAATAAGAATATAACTTAAATAAGATTGCTAAACTAATATTAATATTTAACAAAACATAGCATTATTACATTAATAAAGAATTCTGTAAAGGACCTAATTCATTATTCACAATTATGTTACGGTATTTGTTAAGTTTCCCAAGCGTCCAATGTGTTGGGTTTAGTTACATTTTTTAACAGTTTTGAATTTTCTATTTTAAAATGATGATTTTCATCTAAACAATGCTTAGCCATAGCAGATTTATCAGGCCTATTATATTTTAAATGAGAAAAGTTTTCTTTACCTCTTATCTTCATGCTTCTTATGGTTTGACCTATATACTTTTTAGGACACATTTCACAGTTAATACAGTAAATTCCGGATTTGTCGTGTTCTTGAATTTTGTCTTTAGGATTACCCAGCATCTTACCAAGATTATTATCAGCCGTCAAAGCTACATTCAAATTTGCATATTTCGCTAACGATTTTCTAACAACATTACATAATGGTGGGGCAAACGTTGTTTTAACCCATCGTTGTTGGGGCTTGTTGCTCACAAGAGTGCACCTTGATTCCTTAATTTTCTTGAAATTTATTTTTCTTACTATGTTGTCTATTAATTCTTTAGAATTCCCATTCAAAATCGCAGCACTATACATATATTTCAGTTCTTTCTTGTAGTTATCCTTAGATAACGGAAAGTTAACCAATCTGTGAGCCATAGAATTAAAAGCGGCTCTTTTATGCGCTGGAGAATGGTGTGAGACCTTCGTTATATATCTATCAATATGCGTGGGCTTTCTATATACACTAAATGACAAAACATTTTTTTCCCTAAACACATTCACATCTAAAAACGGTAAGTTGCAGTCTTTTTCAATTTCCTTAGTAAACTTTATCGTGGCTGAAATCCATTGATAGCATCACAAGATTGATCAAGATTTTCGGTTTTATTAAATACTGCGGAAATATCATCCACATAACGAACCCATACTCGCGGAAAGTACTTCATTGAATTTTTAGCATTTATTTCAAATGAGCTCATAAAAAAGTTAGCAATGAAACTGGACAAAGGGTTTCCCATCGCGGAACCTTCATTTTGAACATAAAACTTGTTATTAAACTGGAAGCTATTTTGACTCATGCACAAATTTATAAGTAGTCACAACAATATTTTACAATGTCATGGAATTTGTATTACATGAAATTATATTCAGTTAAGGAACACAAAAAAATGGAAATTACAGTTAGATTTTACAAGTGTTGAACTCTTGACATTTACTTTACTTTTAACTAAAAATTCAAACTTAGTTTGAGTATTGCGTCTAACTCTCATCTCCATAATATATCTGTCATTGATAGCTATTGTTGATTTAAGTCCCACGCAGTAGCAGAGTCTGAAATAAGGATTCTCAGAAACTGGAATCGATAGTTTTTTAATTAAAATTTATCTTAATCAATATTAAATCATTTAAATACTACTTTTTTAAATCAGTACCGTATTGTTGAGTTTTTTAAAACTATTCTGTCTTGGTCATTGAACATACCCGGCTGTTACCATAACATCTTTTAATAATTACAGACAAATGAACCATGATTAAAATTTTTTATTTTAAACAGAATTAGTTTTCCTTTTATCTTTAAATTTCGGATGGTGGGATTTTCTCTAAAAATTATCTAGGGCCCAGGATATCTAAACCCTATATAGACCAAGGCAAATATAGCTATTTATTTCAAATGTTCCTCCTTTTTCATGTTTAAATACCTATATTTAAATCATAAAGTTTAAATACGTAGCTCCTGTTACAATGTCAAAGCATTTTGTTTCTGTGACAGTAAGAGTATGTCTAGCTAAAATAGTATCCTCTGTAGTGAAATAATATATCTTTATTTTTATAGAATTAAATTGGTACGAACAAAAAGTGGCCTGGAGAAATTACTGGAAGTTGAAACTGATCTACAAAGGATAGAACGTATTTACAATGCAAGAAACTCTCCTCCACGAACCAACGATACAATTTCTCTCTTTAAGTATTTAGATGTAGGTTTTTAACTTATAACATATAATATAGTATTTGATATAAAATAAATTAAACTAAGAAATACATGCAATACGCATATGTTATTTTAAGAAGAAGAGTTTGACAAAAATATATCAATACAATATGGTTAGGATTAATGCAACTTCACTGTGTTAGTTCTTCTAATTGTTCCGATTTAAACAAGTGTGTTTAAGCACTGGGCCATTCTACTCCCCTTTAAATTACATGTTGTTGTACCAAAAATAGTTTTTGGAAATTGAAGCTGTGGTGAAATTACAAGGACCCGGGATAATCAGTGAGATTGTTTGTTTTATTTCTCTTAACAGGAGGTTAAGGTGCTTCTCAAAACAAAATTAACTAATCCATTAAGAATAGTAACTTATATTTTCATTGATTAAGTAGTTTGTGAGTAAACAAAATATCGGTACAATAATTTTATTTGAGTTTTTTAACAGTAATTTATGTGTTTGGTTTTGCAGTCGGAATTCTATGGAGAAATAATGCTAGGTAAACCCGGAAAACCATTCTATGTTGTGTTTGACACTGCTTGGGGCTATTCCTGGGTGCCGTCCAAGAAATGCCCTTTTTGGAATATTCCTTGTGGTAAGTATAACAAATAGTATTTTATATCAAAAGTATAATGAAAAAAAAAACAAGTTTTATAGACATTGTTGTCAGGCATGGCCCTAGAGGTTTTGCCGCCCCAAGCGAGAGGTTGCCCCTCCTCCATAAAATTCCTCTTCACAAACATGCACCAAACTCATTCACGTGCCATTTTTATGTATAAACAATAAACACAAGTATATTTACATAAAACTATAAGCAAGTATATGTCCACAGATATTAAAAACTATATGCACAACTTTTAATTAAATTCTACTCGCCTTGCCTTAGCACAAGCAAACAAATTCCTTTATTAATTCAATATAATCCAGTGATTCAACAATCTGATGTTCAATTGAAATAGTTGCGAGACCACTCCAAGGCGTGTATGGAACATTGTTGATCGTAAGTACGTTTTTATCAGCTTTATTTTTGAAAAACTTCTTTCTCCACTGGTCACTGTCACAGGTAGTGTTAGCAATATTCTTACTACAACGCTAACATTAGGTCTAAACCCATACTCTTTTATCAATTTCAAAATCTCTAAAGGTGTACACTTGGCTTCACAATAGTTGAAAGAACTTTAAGTTCATCTTTGAAATAAACATAACTTACGTCTTTCAATTCACCGTCAGTGAAATAGTCAGGTTCAGTGCACTACATAGTCTGGTGCATTTATCTGATATCTGGTGACATGTCTTTAATTTTACTAATATCATAGAGGAAATAAAACAGCTCACTATGACTCTTAATTTGTTGAAATCTTTCATTCAATGCACTAATGGTACTGTCTAAAACCCTCTTGATGTGTTTCATACTGTCCGATTTAGTAGTCAAAATTAATTGAAATACTTATGGTCAGCTCAGCTAAAACAAAACAATCAAGACAATGGCGGCTGATGCTGTATACATCAGCTGTTATACGTTATAGCCTACATAACGTTATCCATTACTATGTACCATTACCACTACAATATATTGTAACTGTTTGAGGTTAACTGAATATTGCAATAGCCTAAATTTAATAACAATGATCTAGTTTTACGAAATACTAAAACAAATTTTTATTAATAATTATAATATTAGTATTCTAAATAATATAAACAAACCTGTTCAAGATAAATATAAAATAGGCCTAAACATTGTAAATTTGTAACCTAACGTTGATTTGAACGAGCTCAGTACTACTATTTTATAATTGAAGGGCTAACGGAAAGAACAGGCTCAGTCACAAATTATAAATTTTACAGGTGACCGTTTTTTGTTAGCTGTTCTTAGCCTGTCCTTTCCCTTTTGTAAAATATTTCTACCTGTTTTTAACATGGACAGGGCCTGTGTTTTCCTATTTTTTCAAATATACATTATAATAAACTCAACAACAATTTCAAATTAATTACAAAATTTAATTTTAAAAAATAGACTGAGCCTCTTCATTCCATTCCTTCAATTATGTAAACAAAAGGAAATTCACACACGAAATGTGAATAGTTGTAAAGTAGAAATAAAAGAATGTGGTATTTATTAAATCGATGTAGCCTAATAATAATTGGTGACAGGTGGGATAAATGTTGAAATGTAAATAATAATATGTAGGAATGAAAGTAAAGTATTTAGTTTTTAGTGTAGAGGCTGGACATGGAAATGGAACGTTGACAACGGCCATTAGGTTTTATTTTCCATTCCGAGTGCAAAGAAGGCATGAGAAATATAATCATACACATTAAAATTTTCAATTAAACATGAATAAAACTACAGATATTTGTAAAAAAAATAAAATGTTACAAAATTCAGGATAGCATGCAAAAGAAAACATATGAACAAAATTGAAATGGAATGCGCTTTATTATAAAAGAATCACGATCGTATTGAGAAGAGTATAGTAGGCCGTGAAGTAATTGTAAGACTTTGGGATTTAAAAAAAATAATTTTCATTGTGCAGTTTTTACGACCGATATAGCAAAAAGATCCTGTATTTAATTTGTGGAATAAAAAAATAAGACTTAATGTATTGAATAAATAAATAAACAGAGAAGAAATAGTTAGAAGTTATTCAAATAAAACAAAAAATAATAAACAAATAAGAAGCTTATTGTAATACAAAAATCCTGCCAAGTAAGATCTAAATCAAGCCTACAAGGTAATTTATTTAACCATAGTAATAGGCTAACATTTGAAGAACAAACTATTAAAATTTGAACCTTTAACTAACTTTCTTATTTAAAATATATATTAATTATAAACTGGAATTGGACTTTAGAATACAATTAGTAGATACCAAATTTTATAATTAGCCTATATGTAAGAATTAAATATAATCATATTTATATTTATGCCCATAGTTAGGACCCTGAGATAATAAAGAAAACAATAAATTGTAATTTATTTGAGTTTGTATTATTTTAAAATGGTAAATTAAATGTTGTACATATAAAAAAAATTATAAAGTGTCAATCAATAATTTAATAATTGTTATAATATGTTTTCATTACAATATTAAGTAGGTACTATATTTTCATTTCCGCGTCGCAGATATTAAATTATTATTCTAAATAAAAATACACATTTATTATAGCACATTTATTATAATATACACACACTGACTGTATACACTATGACTGACTACACAATGAATGTGTTATATACTAATAATACATGTATTAAACTATCAATGAAAAGTAATACCTATACCAATAGCTATATTATATATATTTTGAGAAAAAGGATACCGGTAATATAAAAGACTAAATCAGTGCAATGTAAAGTGAAACACAAGCACATTTATTGTTCAACTGTTTTAACATCATACTTTGTAAGTTAGGTTTTTTGTAGTTAATTGTTCAGGTTTTTTGTTTTTGTACTAAGTAAAATAATAGATTTATAATTGTTTTAAATGTCAACATCACAAATTTTGCCGCCCCCCAAAAATCTGCCGCCCGAGGCTGCGGCAAGTGTTGCCTACCCCTAGGACCTGATTGTTGTATAAAATTCACAGTATTTGGAAAGAAATCCAACTCTTAAGCATTATCTATTGCACTGAATTATTAGACTAAAAAACGATATGGTCATCATTGTCTGCAGTAGCACGGAGCTGATAGAGCTCCTGAACATAGCGTAGAAATTAACAAACCGGCAATAAAATCTGGACTAACTTAATAAGTAACAACGCGTTACAAGGATTTTAAATCTTAAAACTAGTTAAATCTTACAATTAGTTACCTAATAAGAAAAGAACGGATAGCGTCAAAAGACAAACTGTAACAATAACAAAACGTTAATTATATAAAATAAACATACATTTTTAGAGTTAATTCAGTTACTAAATAGTTTTAATATTATTTTTATTGCACTGTCCCACTTAAGTCAAGGTGCAATTTTAAGAAATATTTTAATGTACCTATGTGACATGTGTGTAAATGTGTACACAGGTATATTACCGTATAGTTTGTTTGGATGTAATTACATATGTTTGTTATAATACAGTCAATTTGTGCTCCTAGCGGGAAAGTTTGGGGTAGTTTTGATTTCTTCCATTATATATGTTTTCTGGGGTGCTGAATCCGATCTGATGTTTGCCTACAAAATTTCTGGAAGCAAAACATTGGAAAAAATGCAAAAATAGGTAAAAAATCTAATTTTTTTAGCAGGTTTTCTCTTATATCTCGAAAACTATGAACTATTCTTAAATAACCTTCCAAAATAAAAGAACATAAAATTCCCCACAAATTTTATTATTCAGAATTTCTTCTCCGACCAACCGTTCTTACTCAAGCGCTAGTTGAAAATTGTCCTATTTTGGCTGTTTCCACAAAAACTCACTTTTTCACTCCAAACCTCAAATTTATTATTAAAGACTATTGTACTTTTAAGTTGAATACAATGTAGACTGGTTTCAACTATTCTGCCATCTCCAGTAATAAAATAACATAAGTATTAGTTAAACTAAACAAAAAATGTAATACAACATGTTTTAAAAACAAACTAAAAATAATAAAATAATTTCTTCTATCCCTATACAGATTTATAAGCGATACAGATTCCTAACCCATTACAGATTGTTCTGAAAATTTGTGATTGTAAATTTGTAATAGCTATGAAAATACTTGTAAGGTTAAAAATGAAAAAGTGGGACGCTTGTAATAGATAATTCATGCATGAATACACTAACAGTTTTATTTTCTGCAAATGATATGAACTTTTGCATGAGTTTTCTCAATGACAGCTACTTATTACCCACTACACTTCTTACTATTGTCTGTTGCATGCACCCTATGTTTTTAATGTTACAAGTATTTCATAGCTATTAAAAATTCAGAATCACAAATTTTCAGGACAAACTGTATGGGGGTATTAATCTGTTTGGCTAGGAGAAAATATTTTATACTTTTTAATCTGATTTAAAATATTGGTATGTTACAAATTTTGTTATTTCAATAATATGTTTTGCTTGTTAGTCTTCAGATCTGAGCTATATAAAGTATCAAATCTCTAGCTCATTTAAAATATGGAAAAATCATGTCTGGCCTCGCCTTCTCAAGGGCAGTACAATCTCATAGATGAGAAGATCAACTGCCACTTGTCCAAGGAGATGGGCATGAAAGGTATACAGCGCTTTGTTGGTGGTGATTTTCACACTGTAAAATTCAAACGAAGTGAAAGAGTGCAGCCTCTTGCGATCATGTACAGCTATATTCAGATACAATACAGAGCTGCAGTCATCAATCCAACAGTACTCTTCAAACGAATGACCATCGCAAAACATTCACATGAAGAGCAGTGAGAATTTTTGCGTTACGAATTTAGACCTTATACTCTCTTTTTGTTTTTGATGAGCATGGAATGAGGGAAGGGATAAAATCGAGCTTAGACAGGACTTTCGCACCGACTGAACATTCGGACTTGAAAAATGAAAAAAAATATGTCATGGACGGAGGGTTTTTGTAACACCGTGTCAATCCCCAGCACGACCAGACATATGCAGAAATTTCCTGCAGTTATGTATCATACGTCAAATCAAACTACAAATGAAATGTCGTCCTTTTCAATGGCTATTATGATGAAGATTGTGAAAGCACCAAGAGCATATAACGATTGAGAAGAGCACAAAGAAAGCAATCTGCTGCAATATCATTTACAGAATTGATGGACCTCTCTGTCTCGCAGGAGAGTTTCCTTGCAAACTCCAAAAACAAGAGCAGATTGATATCTATGCTAGTGAAAAATTTTATGATGTAAAAATTGATTCACAGTATGATGTGGAGCACACTGATATCCTAATTATCACAACATCTCTTATGTTGGCCTTGTAAAATGAATATGTGGCAGTGATGGAGGAAGACCTTTTGGTGATTTTGATAGGCCTGTGTAGCCCTGATATACAGAATGTCTTCTTTTTGAAATTTGTTTTGGATATTTTGCAAATCACCATTTTATATTTGCATAATAATGTTCAATTTAATATCTGAAATTATACAAGTTTTGTATAAGGTGAAATTCAAAAGAAAAATCTTGAAAAATTATTACATTTTATTATATTACATGTAATTATACAGGGTGTTAAGTTGAAAACTTCAAACTCGTAAACAAGAGTGTGTAGTACTAATTGGGGAAATAAAAAAAGTATAGTTTCAAAAGGTGGGTGCTCACCCCCATGCCAACCTTCCCCTAAGTAAAAGTTTTGAAATAGCAACGTATACCTTGTGACACCTTAAATTGAAGCTCATAAAAAATGCTGTATTTTATTGAAAAAAAATTGAAATTGGCCAAGCCGTTTGGTATCAGCAGCCAATAATGTTTTTTCTTACACAACAGTTACTAACTACTACTTACTGCTAATAATACTCATTGAATACTGTTGTAAATCTTTTGTAAACTTCAAATCAAATGTTCAAAATGGTAGCCATTGTTGTTCATGCAATAAAATAACCAACATTACTGCTAATAACACAACACCGGTAATTACTGAATGCAATGATGTTGCCAAAAAGCCAAAAATATTTGTTCAACGTAACAAATCGGCCAAGCCGTTTGGTATCAGCACCCAATAATGTTATTTCTTATCCCTAGAGCACGGTTCGTCATTTGTAGGACATTTTATGTACTTTATTTTTTAATATAGAGGTTATATACGAAAAGTTGATAGTTTTTTAATTATAAGCAAAAATCAGCCAAAACATGAGATTTTTTACATGTTTTTGAATTTGTTTCAATGATGCATCACAAAATTTTGTAGGCAAACCTCAGATTCGGATTCAGCACCATAAAAATCATATAAAATGAAAGAAACCAAAACTACCCCATGACTTTCCTGCTAAAAACACAATTTGACTGGATTATTTGTCTTGGGACCATTAGTTATGTCTAAGCCCTCTTAATAGCTGCAATAATTAGTCCAAATTTCCTATCTAAATTTGAGTTAGTTTTTATTTGCTCTCGCTTATACACTTTTCAGTTAATAGTGTAATTGTAACATCAATTCTAACTGTTTTGCTTTTTGCGTAGATTCCATAGAAAGTTTATCTATTGTTCTATTGTAGTTGTTTCAAATTTAATATCCAACAAATTAAAATAAAATAAATTACATTTTTTTTTTAAACTATTTTTGATACTACCAACCCTACTGCAAGGATGACCAAAATGTATTACTTTGAGGCACAAAATTGTTGTAAATCTTCTAAATATTATCAAAACTGCAACTTTTAGAGCAAGGTGTGAATAAATTTGTTTAGTGCTTAGCTTACTTTGCTAAGCTAAGCAAAGTAAATGCGTACTTTGTAATCTGTAAGCCGAGCTGAAAAGGATTTTTGTGTAATCTAGAAGAGAGTTATAATTCATTTAAATCCTTGTAAAACAAATCTTAAGCCTTCATGTTCACTCTTTAAACGAACTGAAATACTTTGAATTATACTATATATACGTGTACAAAGTACTGAAAATGATTTTTATTAAGACTGGTAACTTTAAAGGTTTTAATTATTTAATTCCAAAACCTAGGCTTCAAATGAATAACTCTTTTTATTATCAGAGACCTACAATGTGTAAATAATCTCCCAAATTATTTAAAAAAATCCTGTATTTAGTTAAAGCAGGTTCAAAAACCTCTACAGATAATGAATAAAAAAAGAGTACCTGGGTAATGTTTGTTTTCTATGTTTATTTATTATGGGTATTGTGAGTGAATGTGTTATACCCGTATGAATATAAATATGAGGTTGAGTTTTCATAGTACGTATGGATTTTCATAGTTTTCATAACTAAAAGAAAAACGGTACCACTTTGTTACGTGCAATTTTTCTTTCTTGTAATTTGGTTGACTGATTTATAGTCTAGTATGTCTGTCTACATAAACTTCAACATATTCACTTCTGGAGTAACCCAAATATATTCCATTAGAAAAAAGTTACCGTTGTTGATATTTAAAATTTATAAACTACATTATTTTGATGATCACACTATAGAAGGTGTTTAGATAATTTTATTTTGTAGCCTACAAAACAATAATGTTTTGTGTTCTTTTCTGAGGCATAAACAAATTAAATTCTTTGAAAAAAATTATTAAACAGCTATTTTCATAAATATTTACTTCCCTTAAACGTAAAATTATTTTACCTTTTATGTGACTTTTAATTGTGATTTCAGCATTGCATTCAAAATATGATTCTTCAGTTTCAAGTACTTACATTGCAAATGGAGCACCTTTCAATATCAATGAAGGATCATCTAACCTTACTGGATTTCTTTCAACTGATCTTGTTCATGTAAGAGTTCTGTTTTTTGTTAATTGTTTATTATATATGAAACTTACAAATCTTGATGTTTTCTCAAAGTAGGAAAAACCCGACAGCCATGAATAGAGAGGTCATATAATAATACTCATATAAAATTGATTTGTTATAAGAATGTATACACAAAGTTTTTAGTTTAATTTTTGCAGCTTATTTAAAAATATAGGATTTTAATGGTGTAATTATGGATTGTCAGTTGCAAGATATATATACATTTTGACTGGACTTGAAGTTGATTTGTCTCAGTTTTTAAACGACAAACTTAGTAAACGGCAAAGCCTAAAGAAATAGAGGTTCTCAGTTTATATTATTTGTAAGAAGTTATTTTGCTTTTCTATCACACTTCTGAACCATTAAATTGATTTTGAGAAATAAGATTTTTCAATAAACTCTGGTCAGTAACACAGATATGACAGACAGGATATGTTGACTGTAAACAGGGGCGGCCTAGGTATTTTCAAGTGTCAGCAAACCACTTTTTGGCGCCCCTCAAGTAACATAGATAAAATTCAGCTTTTATACTATAACGTAAGTATAATTATAATTCATTATAATTTAAGGGTGTCTGACAGGTGGTCGCAACTGTACTAAGTGCTGACAATATACGAAGTGATTTCTAATATTATTCAAAATAAAATATGTGAAAACTGAGCTTAATACTTTAACGAATTTTAGGTGCAATTTTATACACCTTTGCTACCTGTTACGTGTCAAAACCACCGTGATCCAAACTTCATAGTTGATGATGGTTTTTACCTGTATTAGGGACACACACACAGAAACTTTCAGGTTTTATGACATAAGGAACGCCTGATCATCACAGGCTCTTGCTCTAATAGATGATAACCATAACATTTATCACAGCTGTTGATAAAGACAATGAGAACCAAGCTACTTCTCATAGCTATTAACAAATATGATCATAACCATAATATTTCTCATGTATATTATTAACATTAACACTGACGATGAGAACCACTACGAATTTGTAAAATGTACTGCACAGTAATTTTTCAAACAATGCATAATTATAAGTATAAATTCAAAATAGAATATTTTATTATCATAACGTCTGAGAAATGTTAGTGGCTGTGATCAATTTTTATGCAGTACGGTACTTTTGGTTTGTTTAATAATATGGTTGGGTTTTAGTTTTTTTTAACACAATTTTTTAAGAATTGGTACTAAAATAGTTTATGTTGCTCAAAATATATATATAAATTATAAATATGATTTTTTTGTATTTTAGGATGAATATTAGTATGTAAAATTGAGATATTAAAAAGTGTGAGAAGAGATGATAAGAGAATGAGAGTGTATTATTATCTTGGCCTGCTTTAACACTTTTACATTTGTATTTAGTCCAAAGAGTATAATAGAAACAAATTGTATAGTAAGAATTCTCTTTTTAATAATTTTGTAATAGAAATCATGGTAACTGAATAGTAAATTATTTTACTGGCTCATTAAATATTATAAGCATTATATTCAATGGAAGTTGAATTATTATTAGTACAATAACTTAAAAAATGTATTATCTTCTACTTTATTGTTTCATTCTATGAGAATTTAACTATTAACTGTTTCTCTTCCCCTTTTCAGCTTGGACATATAAATGTGACAAATCAAACATTTGCAGAGATCACACATATGCCAAACGTATATGTTCTTTCAAAAGCAGATGGAGTGTTTGGACTGGCCTATGATTCTATGTCACCTGGTGTAACTCCTGTTTTTTATAATCTGTTTAAACAAAATAACAAAATACCTTTTATATTTTCATTTTACATAAACAGGTAAAATATTTTCTATAACTTAAAATTTGTATTTCTTACTCATTTAATTTATAGAACATCGATACTGCATAAAGTACAAAAACAAGTATTGTCATAAATGTTATAATTTGTTATATGTCTGCTGCAAATGGTTACTGAAGTCAACATTTCATTTTTTTTTTTTTTGTTAGTTTGGCAAAAAACTTAAAGGTTATTATCGCCCGAAACAACTGGGGCACAGTAGCTCTGTATATTATTGTAATAAGGTAATTATTGTTACTTGTAGTTATTAAGAATATTATTGATATTATTAATAAAAACTAATGATCCTAACTTAACAATCTAATAAAACTAGTTTAAGAATACAAACTAAAAATTAAACTAAACTTAGTCCCTAAATTTATTAAAATAATCTAAATTAAACTGATCCTAGTTCCTAAATTTATTTATGTAGGTACCAAATTTATTGTTGATTATAACCACTATTAACAAAATAATAGGAATTACATAAATATTTTCTTCCTCATTATCTTCTTTATTAGTAGGCCTACTGATAATTTTTGCAACTCAATGATTTGTTTTGCCAACATTCCATAATGGATCCAGTTTATTTGTTCATTTTGATTACCACTCATACTGTTCTGGATTATGCAAAAATGCATGTTTGTTAGGTTGTGTTTTGCCGCATTGCATTAACGAATATAGTTTAAAATACAGTTACATTTGCTGCAGTAAGGGGATGATGCAACCACTTTTGCATGGTCCACAGAGTATAGACGGTGTGACAGGTATTTCTGGCAATCTCTAGGTTCTCATACCAGACATTTTTGAAAAACACATAAACTTTCTTCTAAAAAATGTTCTGTGAACTGTCACTCCCTACTTCTGGGAGGTATGACGGACAATTCCGGCAGAAGGGTTTGTCATGCCAAATTTTTCTGAAAAAGGCATACATTTTATTAATTACCGTGATAACGATAAAATATTTTTTTTTTTTGTAAATAGTTAAATAAACAAATTTTCTGGTAGACTTTGCCTTGTCATACTAATCTTATTTTATCAATGCTAATTAGTCGTCAATTGTTACCCAACATTTTTGAATCTGTGACAATGGCACATTTTATAACATAGCCTCCTGGGCGAATAATAGTTTTGTTCATAAGAAAAAAATAACTATCCAACTTTCTATTCCCAAAGCTAATTCTCAGATTCTTAGATCTTTGACATAATGCACATTATTAGGATTAAAATTTGTTACGGTATATTATTTTCATAGAAAAGAGTTCACACCTGCTGATTACAATTCTCCCTAGCTTTCACCATTTCTCTTGAAATTTGTCAGAATCTGGAGATTTTTCAGAACATGGAGGCCTGTAACTAACTATCTGTAAGATAACTATAAGAGATTCCATCAGATGTTATTAAACTTTAAAAGTGTTAAAAATAAATTAATAATAGAAGGAGAAACTAGTATTGTAAACATTTACAAAAGTATTGTATCATATAAATTAGGAGACCAGTTTATTAAACTGTGTCAGTTAATTATAGCAGTAATGTATTTACAAAAAGAGAATGTAGATCAGTAGGAAAGTATGCAAATTTGTTTAAAAAAAACACAAATTTTAAAATGACTACTTCTGCTTATTGAACTATAATTGGGGGACATATTAAAAAAACATAGCTGAGAGAAGGGGGAAAAGTTATTTTATTTTCGAGGTGGAGTGGAGAGATGTAAATATTTGTCTAGACAGGAGATTGTTGCTGGAAGTGAGATGTCTAAGAGTGATTTCAGGACCAAAGTTAAGAAACATATTTTTGTTATTGAGCTTTGTTAATTTTGTTATATCGTTGAAATTCAATCTTGGAGAGATAAATATTAAACAGTCAAACTTTAGATGTTGGGGGGGAAGCAAAATAAAATTGATGCACTCGGCTGAGTAATTTTCAAAGTTTTTCCTTGGAAATAGGTGTAAAATTTAGTATATTAATAATTAAATATATCATTTATTGTTATTAAAAGTATTACTTATGGTTATTGAATGTTGCCAAATTTATTTGTTAAGCTCATTTTTCAAAGTAATTGAATAAAACTTCTCTTGTGTTAATTTTCCAAGCAAGCTATTAGCTGTGCTTCTTCTTGACATAAAGCTTAACCATAACAATGTAACATACAATGTGAAATTAACCTAATTTGGCATTTCTTATAGGAATGATGTTTCTAAATTTCTACAGTGTATGTTATTGGCGGACTTATTTATTGTTTCCCAGAATATTGATTAAACTGTTTTTGTAGATGATTAATTTTTGGCATGTTCTACATAGAGTGCTACGGATACACATGCACTCTTGGAGCTATGATATATTTGTCAGTAAACAGCTGTCTAGCTATGAGCGAGTGAGGTTATGTAATGTTGTGGAATAGTTGGTAGTATAGTCAGTCACATAAAACTCGCTTTCGTTTCAAAATCACATTCAATTATTATAGTATCAACCTCAATGATAAAGATTAACCTAGTCCAGCTCGCAGAAAATTAACTGAATTTTTTCACACATAACAGTACCACAACAATAGTATTTGGTACTGAAAAATAATGAAGTAAATTATTTTGTTAATGTTCAAAATTAAATATTTTTTATGAAAGAGTAACAAAACTAGAAGTGCGGTTTAGTAGCTAAATTTAAAGTTTTTTTTAAATTTAAGCTGTTTTTATTGTCTACCTAAATGATACAAAAATTAAATTACAAACTCTAAATTGCAAACAACTGTTTCCACAACTGTAAAAAAAAAATACTTAAAAAAAAAACAGGTGCAGATGTGCATTTACATGGGATAAAAGAAAAACTCCAGTTTATATGCTATGATGCACATGTGCGTCCACTTAAAAAGATAGTGATTGCACTCAAGAAAGGCTCAAAAATGACAAATGAATAACAAATATATTATTTTTTTTTATTTTATTTTCGTGTAATAAGTTTTAATTTGTATCTTATGACAACTATGTTGATTATGTTTCAGAGATGAAACAACAGATCACGGAGGCTCTCTATATCTTGGAGGAGCTGACCCAAAACACTATAACAAATCTATAGGATTTACTTACTTACCGATAGTTAGCAAAGCTTATTGGGAGTTCAAAATGGAGAGGTAATTCTAATTTAAAACTCATTTTGGAGTATTAATATCCAAGTAAACAACTAATTACATAAGTTTTAATATACAGTGAACCCTCAACCATCGTAACCCGAAACCATATTTAAAAATTGGGAATTTTGGTATAAGTGATCTGTACCTACTTTTTCTGACTGCATAGCTAAATTTATTTTAGGAACTAACTAAACAAATAAATATACCTTTATTTTTACACTAGCTGGCCCGACCCGGCTTTGCACAGATAGACAAATCAAAGTTAAATGTATATTAACAAAAAATATATTATATCAATAAATATATTACACTACGTATTTCTTATGGGGATTTTTAGTAATTTTGACCCCCCCTAAAATTTCGAATTTTTTGAAAATCTTTCTTAGTGAGCACCTAGGGCCCTAGAGCAAGCTACATACCAAATTTCATTCCAATCCGTTCGGTGTTTTTTTTTAGTAACTTTGACCACCTTAAACCTCCCCTAAAATTTCAAATTTAAAAAAAAATATTTCTTAGAGATCACCTATAGCCCTAGAGGAAGCTACATACCAAATTTCATTCCAATCCGTTCAATGGTTTTGGAGAAATCATGATTTAGTAACTTTGACCACCCCAAACCCTCCTAAAATTTCAAATTTTTTTATAACCGTTCTTAGTGAGCACCTATGGCCCTAGAGGAAGCTACATACCAAATTTCGTTTCAATCCGTTCAGTAGTTTTTGAGAAATCGTGATCAGTGAGTCAGTGGATTTGGCTTTTATATATATATATATATATATATATATATATTCAGAATTTATTGTATGTTGTACCCATCGATGTATAAACACACTGGATCGCTGGCTGCGTGTATTGAATACGGTCCGGCCGGGCTAGCCGCTTGGGACAGCAACAACACGTGAAGCATTCAAAGCTAATACACTGCCCACAAATGTTTTAATTTATTTTGCTCAGCTTCAACAACGGCACCAAACATTATTTGTAATAATTTGCTAGTAAAGTTGCTATGGTAATTAATGTAAACAAACATGTGTTACTAAGCATTTTATACGAACAGCTGATTTTGTGCGCTATGGTCTTGAGTCCATACAAAAGAGGCTGTTTAGTTTTTTCTAAATTTGAAACTTTTTCGGAAAACTTTTCAAATTTTTCTTTATATGAAAATCTAGTTCGGACTATTATGAACATTTTTAAACAAAAAAATAGCCAAATTGGTCTAGCCGTTCTCAAGTGATGCGCTTACAAAGGAACAACAATTCATTTTTATTATATAGATTAACAGTTTGTGTTTAAACTATTATTATTGTTGTTGGATAAGGGTAAGGAAAAGTTTAGGGAAAAATAAACTGAACCAAAACCATAATGAAAAACATGATCTGTATTAGCATTTTAAACTCCATTTTATTTACATAAAAGTATACCTATAAGTTACATTACACTTTAAACATTGTTAAATAAAACAAGTTTAGTAAGTTTTTGACGCATTCCAAGCTTTGTAAATGTAGCTCGCAATGTTTTGAAATGTTACAAAATTCCGTTAAAATGTATAATAATTGTATTTACTATTAGGGACTCGGCCCCTGATCGCTTCGCTCGCCAAACCCTGCGGTGGCATATGGTGATGCCAATGCAAACTACAAAATCTCTAATATGTTCATAATTTTAACATTTTTTCCATTTTTCATTTTTAACCCCTCAAATAAAAGGGACCGGTTCTCTCAGTGTAAGCTTTTTCCAAAGCCAGTTTGTGGCTTAACTGTAAGTCGAATTTAAAAACTAATATTTTGCGGGTAGCAAATTAAATTTTCAACAAAATTGTATTCTTGATTTTTTTCCGTATCTAAAACGGTAAGCTCACAAAATGACCGTAAACTTCAAATTTGTATAAAAAATCGTCCAAGTTTTTGTATTTCAACCATTTATTCAACACTTTTATTCTAAAGCAATTCAAAAGTGTTCCATAGATTTTTTGTAGACAAAGGTTCAAAGAATTCATATATGCCAGTTTTGCCAGGGAAAAAAATGATTGAAGTAAAATTAACAAAGTTATTAGCTCAAGAAACAAGCATGTTTAGTAACGAAAGGAAAAAGTTCAACTTTAGGCCTCCATAAAAAGTAGTAAACTTTTTTGAAATTTTTTCATAAATGTAAAAAAATTTCGTAATTTAGTTCTAAAATAGAACTGTATAAAAATATTGATCAATTTCAAATTTCTTATTTTGAAAACACCAGTTTGTATGTTGCTACTACAAGAGTGCTAACAAAACTAGGCCTGTTTTGAGTAGTAATTTAGGAATACTATATCCTCTGCCCAAAAATGACATATTATTATAAAAAAATGTAGAGGATAAATCAAAAAATTGAACTGTATACAACAACAACAACGTGTATCACTGTCCATCTATCACGCTGCCCACCGCGGGTCTAGCCCACCGGTGGAGGGGGAAGCTTCACGCCGGCCGGCTCGTTTCTCGAACCTTTCAGACTACTCAGCGCGCAATCCAGTGTGTTTATACATCGATGGTTGTACCCTAGAGCCGTGTGCAGTAGTAAAACTTCTATTGTGATACAAAGCTACACTTCAATAATTATTCAAGAATTTTAATTTGATATAAAGTACTGTAACTCTTTGATTGCATTAGTAAAGGATTAGGTCCTTAAGGTACTAGTTCTGAACAAATTTAAATTTAAGTAATTTTGTTGACAAACCATAATAAAATTAACTGGAAAAATAATTTTGTATACACATTCCACTTTCTTTAACTTGCCTTACTATCACCCGAGATATCAATATTTACGACTCCTGTTTTACAGCTAGATCTCGAGTTATACATATTTTCAGCTGTCATTCACAGCTAGGTTTTGACGTTTTCTCAAAGCGACTTTTTTTGTTGCGCTGCTTCCAGTAAAAATTTGTTCTAAACTTGTTTGCTTTGAACATTCCTAAAATATTTTAATACTTTGTATTCATATTATTATTTATACAATTTCAGTTTGTCAGGGTGTTTTTTCACCACATTTTTCACAATTCGCCATATGTTATACAATTCTTTTATTTCTTGAGACATCACTGCTTTTTCAATTCCTTCTGCTTCTTCTTCGCTGTCCGTGCAGTTCATTTTATCTAGCTCTGGTAACTCCTCTATCATAAGTTCTGTTTCATAGTAGTTTTACTACATCATCTACCTGAATGTCCAAGACCACTCTTTCAGCTACACTGTGCGCGGAATATCTTGCGCAGTGGCAACTGTTAAAATTTGAACAGTTTACAGGGTATACTGGGGAAGGGGGCGGTTCAGCGCATGTGCGGCCTTGTACTAACCGGACATGAAGACATTTGTCACATAGGTGTCGCTGAATAAAAGTGGTTTTTAGCCAGAGTTTTGAAGAAAATAAGAGCTGTTACACTCGACCCAACTTGAAAACGGTTGGTCGGATTAGGATAGGACTTCGTTTCTATAAGTTTCAGACCATTTGGAGACAATCCCCAAAATTCATTAATTTATATATATATATGTGTGTGTTTTATTTGCGGATTGATAAGTGGTAGTAAATATGCTTCAAACTTGGTAATTTTTGGTGAAAGTGTCTTAGTAGAATTATTCAGATACTTTTTTTTTCTACCTGATTTACAATGGCGAAGTTATACCGTTTAATCGATTTTGGGTGGGGATTTCAGGAGTACATGGTAAAAAGTTCCACAAGGAACAATCAAATGGGGTTTTCCATTAAAAAATACAGTAGCTACTACTGTATACTAGTTATACCAAAGTGAGTTAGTGGTAGCACGATGTTTGTAGCAAGACTAGTAGCACGCTGCACGTTGTTTATTTGCCAAGACAGATGGCCTCCCTCTTTCTTCAGTGACGTAGGCTACAGCTCAAGATATTCCGCACGCAGTATCAATTGATCATATTGATATGATTTCAATTTCAGTAATATCTGGTTCATCAGTGTGTATATTTTGCGATATAGAAGGCCACATATTCTTCGAAGCGAGTAGAACGATGTATAAAATGGAGCGTATAAACTGTGTTAATATCGTACGCAACTGAATCCATCTGCAAACTAATTTTGTAAATTCAATCATTTAGAGTGTGGAGTGGAATGACCTTGATCTGTATGTGTCACTCACGTAGTCGCTTGTGCGTGTAGTTAAAGAAACACTTTTCGGAGGAATGGTATAGTATTGGACATTATTGTGAGCCGATCTTAACGTGAGGGATTAGTGTACTTACTTGGCTGTGACTTATTTATTAAATCTTACTATCATGATTTAGAACTTAGTCGCACAAACAAAATTTTCGCTCAAATGAGTTAGTTTAACCCTTTCAACTCCAATTACTGGGGACCTAGTTTTGCTAGCAACTCCATTTAATTTTGAGTGAATATTGCACTTTAATTTTACTCCAAAAAAAGTATTTCTGTCAGGTCTAAAAGGCTAATTTTTATTTTGTAGTTTCTTCTATGACTAAAGTATAGATTGGTATGAAATAAAACATATATTTTTATTTTCAAGTACATTTTTAAAATTTTTATTTATTGAAAAAAATAGAAATTTGTAACAAAAAACCTGAAAAAACAAGAATTTTGGACAAATTTTCAATGGGAAGACCTATATTTGTTGCTTGTTTTTTGTTGTCTATATCCTTACAAACAAAATTAAGTGGTTTACAAATGATTTAGACGCAATAATACATTACAAAAAATTATAATTAAAAATCAAGTTTTTTGTAAAGAATCAGTTTTTATGAAAAAAATTTGTTTTGACACCAACTTGTACAAAATTGCCTCAACTATTTATTTTATTGCTTAGAGCTACAGCTTTATTTAGATAAAAACTAATAAGGAAAGCTTTTTTCAAAAATTCAAAACATCTTATCAGCTAAAAATATAAACAGAAAAAAATCAAATACTTTAAGTGCAACGCTCTTTTAATTTTAAACCTAATAACGATTTAGTAAACATATTTACTCATTTACTATTCATTAATCTTTGTTCATTTTGTCTTGGTAAATAAACTGTGAAATTACACACAATAACCTAACAAAACAAAACAATGCGTAAACTAACTGCGAGAGCAGACGGCTAGTTGCACACACTGTTTATAGAGCGGCAAAACATTACATTTTCTAAGATTTATTTACCACAGAAACTGAACTCAAATGGTTTTAAAAAAATTCCATCATAGATAGCAGCACATCTCAAACTTCAACAATAGCGGTCATCAAAGTAACTACGTCCGTTCAAATGCAATCAAAGAACGTTGTCGTAGCGAGTTCGGAGCTCCAAGACATAGGAGTTCGTGCGGATTAGTAGGGTGCGGAGCTGCCCCGACACTCAAGTGGAAAGAGTTAACATTAAAACACATACATCACACTCACACATGCATTATACGTCGAGGCACTCGACCAAGGCGTTTGAAGAAAAACTGAATGGGTCAGTATAAAGAAGTGGTTAATAATTATGCCACTGCATACCATACAAATATTAGTCTGATTGGTCTAAATGGGCAGTGGTATATTAATTTACCGCCTATTTTTGTGTAAAATAATAAAATAAATTGAGAAAATATGTGTTTCTGTGTTTCACTAACATACTTTGCATACTTTGGACCTAGAAAATAAAAATCAGTTTGTATTTTAATGGCCCAGATGATTTGCCCCTTAAAGGGTTATATATAATATAAAACAATACAAAACTCTAAACTTACAGTTTTTGATTCATTCAAATAATTAGCATTAAAATTTAATTCAATAGTAATGAAAACAATACAAAACAGGAACAATAAACTCAGCTGATTGCAACTATTAATTAATAAATGTATTGTATCAATTACTAATTGCATGTCAAAATAACTTTAAACCCCCGATATTGGGTTAATATATTCAGACCAAATTTGATAACCCTTTTGTATTATACTTAAACTATACTAACTTTACTGTTCTTTATTATGGTGACCAACAAATAATTGGAATAAATGTAATTACCGTGCAGTTTTACTTTCTCATGTATTAGCCTATGTTAAGTTTAAAACTAATAAACTGTAGTATTTTGCATGTTATGTTAGATTTAGCAATATTTGTTTGAAATATAAAGGATTCTAAAATAAAATTATGATGATATTTGCACAGAATTGAAGTTGACATACGGTCAAAAAATAAGACACTAGCATTTTGCCCAAGTGGTTGCCAAGCATTTCCTGATACCAGTACGAATACTATAATGGGTCCAATTGCCGATGTTACAAAATTAAATGAAATTATTGGAGCAGAGCCATTTTTCTATGGGAGGTTCAAGGTAAGCGTAACATATTATATTTTATTTCATCTAAGTATGCTGATTCCAGTAGGCAAACTAAAGAAAATTTTATTTTTTCTGAACAAAATTCGACCCTATAACTAAATGTTCTTTACGTGTTTATTCTGGTTAATGAATGTATATTAATTTTTTAAATTTGTAACTTTAAGTATTAATAATGATCAGAATGAAGTAAAGTGATTGATATAACTGAAGGACCACTAATATTATGTTCTCTTGCATGAATAAGTTGAATCTATATATACATAATTAATTTGCTAGGGGTTATTTTGTGAGTAGAACTCCTCCTAGAGTTTTTAACCGATTTTGATGTTTTTGGTGTCATTTTACAGAGCTCACTCTGAAGTTGTGCTTCCCTTAAAATGAGCTCAATGTATGTTAAGGGCTTCGCCCCAGTGGCCCTCAAAGTTGCCATGTTAATCTTATGGAAGGTCAATCTTAAGGAAGAAGAAGAAAGATTTCTTTTGATTTTATCAGGGGCACAAAAAACAGCTGTTCGTATGAAAAGCTTAAAACAGCTGATTTTGATCAACAACTGATTTGGATCAAAAACTGAATATAATTTTAGGTTAGGTAAATCAAGCAATAGCGAAGCATTGCCCGGTCCACTAGTAACAATTAATAGATATATGTTTGTCCCTTTATTTGTCCAAATGTGAGTCTAGTAAGAAGATCTAAGATAAAACTTCTGGTACCAGTGCTAGGAACTTACTAAACACAGTCTATAACTTTTTTGTTTCTTCAACATCTTAGCCCACGGATTGGAGAATTTCAATAATTAATTAAGTAGGTCAATATACCTGATTTGTTTCTTCCAAATCACTAAATCGTTAGGTTACCCATCTTCAGATCACAGAAATAATGTAGTTGCAAATTTCTCAGACTTGAATTTAGTGAACATCTATAATGAGAATATAATTAAATTCTTGCTTGACATTGTTAGAAACACAAAGTAATTTTTTTAAAGGTAATAAATGCAATCTGAAAATGGATTAAAAAATCTTTCTTTAAAATTATACATTTCTTTATTCTATGTGTATCAAACAAAATAAATATAGTCAAACGTTTTTACACCAAAACCATAATGTCTATGAAACCTCAAAGTTGATCATTTCTCACCTTAGGCATATTATCACAAAAATAAACATGAAAAGTGAAAGTTTGACGTGTGCACTAAGAGTTCTGTACAGTCAGCTGTTCTGAAAGTTTTACAGGAGAACAGGACTTGTATTATTAAAAACAACACATCAACACATTATATTGTAAAACAAACTATTTTACCAACAAGAATAACCAATAAGGATATAAGTTATGAAGTGGAGACCAGCGAAAGGAGGGAATGGTCACACATTTGTAGCGCTAGCATGGAAGTAAAACATATTTATCTTCACTTTTTTCTCAAAAATTTAGATTTGCTATGATTTTTCTGTTAAGTATAAAATATCTTTAACACACTAAAGAATTTAACTGGAGTACTTTCAGAAAAATAGAGAAAAAATCAGGATTAGATCAATATTTCTGAAATTTTCTTAAAATATAATTCACAAAATTCTTTAAAAAAGTTTAGATGTACTTAAATATAGCCCCTACACAATAGCATCATCAAATATATATTTTTAGGATACCAAACTTTTAATTCAGAGAACTTTTACTGTGACTGCTAACAGTGATCTTATAAGGGTTTCTTTTTAGGTAGATTGCAGTAATTGGTCTAGTATGACTTCTGGAAATTTTCTACCTATTTTTTCATTTCTTGTCCTCTAGTTCCCAAAACCATAGTAAACTCAAAAGTGAATATATGGAATATACATATTCTTTTTCATTAGAAATATTATTTATTATTTGATTGATTATACAAATTTATATCAAATGAAGGGAATGAATTATGAATGAATTTTTGAATATGAGTATATTTTGTGTGTTTTTTTTTCAGAAATAGAAATGCAAATGCTGAATGATAGCTACTTTCTATATAATTATGTAATAAGTAAATGCACACAAAAGAGGTTGTTAACAAAGAACTATAAAACCTTTTAAAATACAACAAAATAACATTAACGTGTAGTGAACATAGTGATTTTGACCAAAATACATTTACCGACAAGTCTAGACTGCCTTTTGTTTTCTAAATGTTTTATATTCCTTTGTTAACGACCTCTATTGAGTAAATGACAGTTTTGTACGGTCTGATGATAAATCTTAGAGTTTTTGAAGTTATTTTAGGTACAAACCTCGTTCATATGAAGTTATTTTTTCGATTTTGAGTAACCTTGGGGATTTGCATATAAAATTACTAAAATAGTTATGTTTAAATATTTTACAAATTTTGTTGAACTTAAACTTTAGTTTTAAAAATATTTAATATTAATAACTAGATTGTTAATGTTAAATTGTAAAAACAATTGACGATGATGATTGATTAAGTATTATAATACTTTAGGTAGTTGAATTTCATACTTTAGCATTATTTATTATTTGCTAATAAAGACATTCCGAATACTGTTGATTTTCAAAGAAATTAATTTCAATACTAAAAAAATAATTTAAGGTAATCAGATTTAAAAAATTATAACATGCATGAGAATCTTGAAAAATTGCATTTATTGTTATCTCAGATGTTAGTTTTAACCTAAAAGTTGGATAGAATTTTAATACTCAATAGTCTTGTGACTTATTAATTGTAATTGTTCATGGTTTAAAGCGAAAAACGCTTACTGAAATCAACATTTTTCCAACTAGTCAAACTTTTATAGCCTTTAAACGTATTCAAACAGGAACTTATTAACTCTTAATAAATTAACTAAACAAATATAATAAATAATAAGTTGCTTTTGGAGAGCTTGCATTAATAAATCCAATAATACAGTAGAACCCCTCTTAACCGGCCTGGGATCAACAGAGTTTTTTTCTCTTACAGATTATATTAGTGTAACTGGCCGAAGTCTCAAACATTGATTGTTTGACAGACGTTTCCTGGAAAATAAAGCGGGATGACACAACTTTAGGTGTGCAATGTGTGTTTGTGTTGTAACAGGCATAACAGGAGAGGGGGAGCGTGAGTTTGATTCCCGTCCTGCTTCCACGGCAACTGTATTTTTTCTTAAAACCAATTGACAAAGCGGCATCCTTTGTTTCTTTCTCTTCGTCTGTTGCTTTGTTGGAACCTTTATTGAATTTCGTGGGAGCAAAATATGTAATATTTGTAACATATTTTGTAATATGTTGAGCAGCAAAAATATTCAAAGGCATAGACGTGATGAACGTATGAAAATGGAGAGACTTGGCTTTAAAAAATCTTTGAAATTTAAAGAACTGAAAAATAACTGATTTTTTTAAACAATGATACAGTATATGTAAATTCAGTTTTTGAAGTTTGTGTAAGTTTAAGATGTTTAATTTTTTGGTGTTTGTTTATGTATGTATATACATACAATAAAATGGGTTGCAATAACGTCTTATTTGCTTGTTTATTTATGAAATACTAGCTGACCCGTACGGCGTTGCCCGTGGCGGTTGGTATTTTCAGTCTTTTTAACGTAATTGTATTCTTTTTAAGTGTTCAGTCAGTGAGTGGTATTTGGCTTTTATATATATAGATCTTAAATAATAAAAGCACTATTGTCATAATAATAAAAGATCTGAAATTAAGATTTTAGTAACTTTGATCCCCCAAACCCCTCCTAAAATTTCGAAATTTTTCAGACCCTTTCTTAGTGAGAACCTATGGCCCTAGAGGAAGCTACATACCAAATTTCATTCCAATCCGTTCGGTGGTTTTGAAGAAATCGTGATTTAATAACTTTGATCCCCAAACGCCTCTAAAATTTTGAATTTTTTCAAACCCTTTCTTAGTGAGCACCTATGGCCCTAGAAGAAGCTACATACCAAATTTCATTCAAATCCGTTCGGTAGTTTTGAAGAAGTCATTTTTTAATAACTTTGATCCCCCCAAACCCCCCCTAAAATTTCGAATTTTTTCAAACCCTTTCTTAGTGAGCACCTATGGCCCTAGAGGAAGCTACATACCAAATTTCATTCCAATCCGTTCGGTAGTTTTTGAGAAATCGTGATGAGTGAGTCAGTGAGTCAGTGGGTTTTGGCTTTTATATATATAGATGTAGGTTATTTTTTAACAAAAATCTATTTTTACGGGAACCTCGGATCAACCGGCCAAACAGGTAACCAGCCAAGGTCCCGGTCCCGACCAGACCGGTTAAGAGGGTTTCTACTGTAATTGTACTTCCTCCACACTTACTTGTGGGCAATACAAAAATACACATGTTTACACAAAGATTTGAACTTATACACAAATGCTGTGTCAATGAACTAACAAGAATATTTTTTGTCATTTGAGTACTAAAAATATTTTCTGTCAAATAATTCTATCAGAAAATTGGTTTAAAATTATTTTTTTGAGATGAAAATAATAGACAGAAGTAAATATATTTAAATTCAGCGTTACTATTTATTGTGATTTGTGAATTTTGCTTTAATTCAGGCAGCCGCAGCCTGAGGGAAGTCTGGTACAATAATAGTCAGTGATGTAACAAAATATCAATCAATTGTGTTTGTTATAGGTTAAATGTTCTACAGCACTTACAGGTCCGTTTGTTAGTTTTATTCTGAATGGTAAGCCATTCTTAATAAAAAGCAGAAACTATATACAAAAGGTAAACTACATTTATTTTATATTTCTGATTTATACAGGAATTATTTTTATTTAAGTGTTTAATTATATACTAGGTAATGTTTCCAAAATAACAAATTTGAAAAATCCATTTTAACAAAAAATTATTTGGTATTGTTTGAAAAATGTATTGATGATCTATGTATAAAGACCTTTAACTTAAAAAAAAAAAGAATTGTTGATATCACTTGAGCATAAGCTGTAGACGGATTTTCAAAAGAAAACCAAAATGTTTATAGTTTTATCCTATACGAAATGTATAGGAGAGACAATTTAAGAGGTTGTTGCTCAGGAATGGTGTAAGAAATTGCCTTTAGAATGATTGATGAAGTATCTCGGCTTGAATACCAACAGTTTAAGCTAAACACTTTTGACCCAGTACAAAAGTGAATAAAGTTTTAACAAATCCTTTGAAATATACAGATATTTATTATAATATAACACAACATTAATAAAACACTTTTCTTTCAACAATCAAAACTTGGTTTATACTGTATTAAAAAGTCTAGATCATATGGTAATTTTAATTTCCAAAACGCTATGGTTACAAAAAAATGAAATCAAATTTCAATAAGAAATATGTGACAATTTCAAAATTTGTCCAAGTCAAAAATGTAAACAATGCAGACAGCACTATTCAAGATGGCTGTCCAGTGCCATCTGCATCACTATTCCCTGCACACATTTCGTATTATATCAGTTTCTTTGATGTCACAGATATTTCTATTTCGTATGCACTAGCCGCTTGCGATCCACAGATCGACTTTCTATCGTATCTGTGACTACAGTTTGCTGCCGACAGCATTTGTGTAAGACGTCATTTTCTATTGCATAATATTTTACAAGAATAAATTAAAATTTTATGTTCAATCACTGTTGAAGAATTTAGTAGCATGTGTGTCCAGCATAACATGGTATAACTTTTAAACATTTTCATTGAGAGATTAGTGTATATTAATCACAGTACAGCAACGACTTGATTGTAATGTGTAAAATATATATATACGCTATATGTATTTTTGTTTATGTGAAACGGCTTAAAACTCCATTGATATTGACAGTATTGGTACATGCCCAATGTACTTTCCAAAGCCACAATTCAAGAATGTTTCTTTTCAAACTTTTAGCATACAGCTGAGCCTGTAGATATGCAACTAGAGTCATCCAAGGTAGCAAACCAATAATTTTTATTTAAAAAACATGTAAAAAACTTTTAAGAACTACTAAAATACATTAAACCAACCAGTCTTTTAATTTAATTGAAAATTACTAAAATGTATTCTTAAGTGTATTGTTAAAGTTCTTTACAAATTTTTGTTAAATTTAAAAGATAAAACATTAATTTTTTTCAGGTTATGTTTGGAGGTGTTGAATTATGTCTTTCTGCTTTTGTACTATCTGACTTGCCTCCATCTTATGCGGATAGATGGGTTTTGGGAGGAGCATTTTTGAATAAATTCTATACAGTATATGACAAAGTTAGTGACAGAATAGGATTTGCTGTAGCGAACATGTAGAACTGGCTCAAGTTTCAAACATTCATCTTGAGGTTACATTGCTGAATATGAAAAGTAACTCGAATGTATTTTAAACCATTTGTGTTATTTAGGTTTTAAAGAAAGTCTTTATTTTAGCAGAAAACATTAAAACAGAAAGCTGTAAAAATGTAGTAAATATAATGTAAAATATTGTTTTTGTATGTTTATAATAAACAATTTGCCCTAAAAAAAGTCACCTTATTTTAAACCTAATTTATGAACATTTAAGGTAAAGGATCCATTAAAATTTCTTAGGGTAATCCGTACCAAAGTGCCTAGAATTTCTAGTATAGCACATTTAAAAAATGCCAGCAGGATGTTTAAGCATTTATTTTTTTGCGACAAGTGCTACAAGGTGCCTAACAAATGTAGGGAAATTTTTCAGTGATTTTGTGGCAGTAATTTGAATGGCGATAAGCATAATAAGTAAGTAATTTTGAGTTGTTTTATTATTTGAATTCAAGTAATAAGAGTTTACATAAATGGTTCAAATTTTGTGATATTTCGTATTTCACAACCATTTTAGTTATGGTGATTTAAACAAAGTTTTTAATTACAGAAGCCCCTTTAATGTGATTAAATGATCCTTGTTGAGTCTTGTATTGAGTAAGTGAGTGAGACTGTTTACTCTATAGTTTTACATTTTTAATGTACTGAATAATTTATTAGGAATTTTATCACGAAATTGGAAATATTTTTGAAATTGATGAAGTTTTAAAATTACAACTTGTGTTTTTAATGGTAGCTTATTTTGTTGATGTACATAAATGTGACAGCCAGCCTCCTCTTATAACATCAGTTCTGATGAAGCAAACGCTTGTGTCTTTAGTCCTCAGGAACGGAGCTGTCGGGATGGCCTCCGAGCTGAAAAATGGCGCAAGGGTCCACGGGAAAAGATAAGCTTTCTTTTTCGTAGTTACTGTTTATTGGTCTACTCTTTATTATTATTTTGCAGAAAAATTTATCTACAATCTAAACTCTATTGGCTCTTCTTATAAAGTTTAAAGGATCTGTGGAAAGGAACCATGCGGCACGAGTCTAGTCGGCGATCATTCTCCCCCTCAAGAGACTGAAAATTTACATCCCGTTCTATTGAACCCGGATGAAAATGCCAGAGACCCTTGCTCTGAATTTCCGAAACTAGCTGTGATTTGGCCCGTAGTCTTTACTTCCAACTTGCATTCTAAATCTAGTGTGTTTAGTGAACAGTGACCAGTTAGTAATTATGTATTAATGATGGAATGGTATCTTTGTATAATTATACTTACATCCGTGCTCACTTGGTCACATAAATATAGCAACATTCATTCATTAAACAAAATTTAAGAGTATATTTTATATTTAAGTTTTAATATTTATAATTTATATTTTAAAATTTACTGTACTACCTTAAGTACGGTATTTAACAAAACAAATTTTGTACAAATTACTTCCAGACTTTAAATATATAGGTTCAAAATCTGGTTGAGTTCATTAACGGGCGAAATCGGAACAATTAGGTAGAAATAGGGAAAGTTTTTTGAAAAACTGAAATATCATTACAACAAAATTTTCATTTTTTTAAATCAAACCAAGATTAAAAATTCAAAAACAGGCTGAATTTGCATTTTTCCCCTTGTCATAACCATCTTATCCCTATCCAAAGCTCTTTCGGTTCAAGCAGTCAGGAATTCTGCTAACCATAAAAGAGATTATGCAATTTTTCAAAGCCTCGTCTAGACTATATAAAGTATTGCGAAAGGTGCTTGGACGTTCACTCACTTTATTTTCTGAAACAAGATGGATTGAGGGATACAAAATGTTTTAGACACTATAAAAAGAATGCTGCTATCACTTCAAAAGCCAACGCTCTACCAAAAAGAGATGATTGATATCAAAACTGTAAAAGGTGTACTCTTAAGTAAAAATAATAGGCAATAATATATAAATGTTTCAGTTCCCCCCCCCCTCCAAACATAACTCTTGGATCCGCCGCTGGTGTACATTAAAGAATATCTGGTTTTACAGCTGTTTAAATCTCTCAACTATGACTGACAATAATGAAAGCCGAATAAAATGAAAGATAACACTGTATTTATCTCTAAATAAAACAAATTTGTTGTACTAAGAAAGTTTTCTAAATTTTACAATTTTATTAAAACATAATTTAACTTATAATAAACGTTAAGTATTTTAAAGGGATATAACTTTAAAAAAACAATACTTAAGTTTTAAAATAATCTTAACCTATAATACTTATGATTCTTGCTTAGTAGTACGTCTGTCACCTGGCCGAGTAATTAACACTTAAAAATATGTTTAGTTAACAGTTTATATTAATTAATTATGTAAAAATTCTTAACATCATTATCCTTATTAAGATCGTGGTGGCAGATTGTGCCTCGTTGGATGAGAGTTCCAATTTTGTGATGTATTTCTTTGCATCCAAATTTCTTTTCGAGCTTTCACCAGAATAGCGCTGTAAATTATTTAAGTTGAATTAGTTCTTTTACAATTCAATTAATTTAATTTATTTATTATAATTAAAAATTTCTTTAATATTTAATATAAGTTTTTGAAGTTAATGTTAATGTTTACAGCATTATTACAAGAAACTTGATAATTATTTTATTTTGAATTTTAGAAAAGTATAGTATGTATTTGAGTAATGACAAATATAAATAAATTTTGTAGAAACTAAAAAATCACTACCGGTATTTGTTTTTAACAACTAAAAACAAAACATAATTTTAACCAAAGTTATGAAATAACTGAAAAAGAATAAAGGTTTGTGAATAAAGTACACTTTTCTCTATTAAGTAAAGGAGCTTTATTAAGTTTTTGCTAAACTTTTATGAGTTCCATTCGAACCATTTTTTTACAAATACATTTCTTCACCACTACTTTCCAAAACTTAAGGAAAAATGTTACATGGTTGCTTTAAAAACCACATAAACCATAACAAAAAGTGAACCAAATTGCAAGCCAACTGTCTGTCACATGATCAAAATGGAAGCATCTCATTGGTTGATTGGACATGTTGTACTTTGGTTGTTACAAAGAATGAAGAAGTTTGGTTTTGCTTTAATTTTACCATGAAATAAAAATAGGCTACGATTTACTTTGCTTTAGATTCAAATCATTCCTCACAATAAATACATAGTGCTCAGTAAAAAAAAGAACTATGTTTTTGCTTGAATGCTTCACATGTGGTTCACAAAAAAAAAAAATGATGCTGTACATTTCCAGAATACCCCTTAGTAGGCTAACAGCAGGTCTTAATGCAAATTGTTTTACCATAGATGATTTACTTTGCAATTTTGTGAAAGGCAAAGTTTTGGCAATAAAGTTTAAATGTTGGAAAATAAGTATAATTACAGTATATCATTACCCTCTATATTTTATTCTAACTAATAAATGTATGCTTTATCACAGTGCACATTATTGGTGCAATATTCATTGCGTGTGTAAATCAATTATTGGATGTTGAGGAACACTTCTGGCTATTTTCAGCAGGATGGTACCAAGGAATATAGAAAAAAGCAAATTATATTTATGCTAAACTGAGAGTATTGGGGTCTCTGTACAAGGTTTTGCAACATATAAATGTACACGATAAAATTAGATGGAATCCATTAGGTACTTCCCAGGAACACTAATAAAATCTTAACCAACCAAAATTAATAAAAAAATATTTTAAATTTTTTGCAGTAAAAATGTTCCACCTAAACCTCTAAAATTGTTAGCTTCAATTGTAAATTTCAGTTGTTAACATCTAAAGTATACACTAAAACCTCGTTTATCCGGACAAAATTTTAAAAAACTTTTTTTTAATACTGTAAATACTTTGTTATTTTATTATAAAAATCTCTATTTTAGTTGTTCAGTTGTTTAAAAATGTAACACAAAATAAATAATTGTATTGTTTCTGTAATATTCTGCCACAAATTATTTGATTTTTCCTTAAAACTTTAGGCCTAATAATGGTAAAAAACCGCCAAAATCGGTTTATCCTGAAAGTATCTGGTCCCATCAATTTCGGATAAACGAGGTTTATAATAATAAATTATAATTTGTATTATTAAATTCAGCTTGGTGAGAATATCACATGTTCAATAAATACGGTAACTTGATAGAATAAAACTTTAACACAGAATCTCACAACTAATATTATGTTTATTTACTCAAACTTGTTTCAACGAAAATTACACCATCGTCTAATTATTGTAGCTTGTACATCACTGAATATGGTAACATTGTCGCTGAAACACGTTTGAATAAATAAACGTACTAATTAGTTATGAAATTCTGTGTTCATTTAATTTTAAAATGACTTACTCAATATTTTTCAATTCTTGAATGCATTGTCTTAATTTCTGAACATTATCCTTGTATTTTGTTACACTTCCAACCATCTGCGGAACATTTCTCATAGAGTTTGCTACATCAAAATTAGGCACAGTCTGAGTGGAACAATCCTTGTATTTTGTCACACTTCCAACCATCTGCGGAACATTTCTCATAGAGTTTGCTACATCAAAATTAGGCACAGTCTGAGTGGAACAATCCATGTATTTTCGTTGCTCGCTCTCCTTGGTATAATTTTTCTCTATTTGTAAAAATTGAGAATTGCTAATCGTCAAATCAAATTCGTTTTCCTCTTCATCGTACAGTATTTCACCTACAGTGTCTAGATTCTCAGCTGGTTCACAATTCAAACTTTCATTTGAGTCATTTTTCAGTTTGTTAGGATTGGGCAATGGAGAATTCTCTAACAATTTATCCTCTTGTTCTTGTAAAAGTTTATCTTCACTCTCACTTAATTTATCTACTTCACCAATATTACTTGCAGCCACATTGAGTTCATCATCACTATCTTCTAAATTGATTGTAATTTTCTTATCAGTAAATTCACTGTTTTTCTTTAATTTAATTTCACATTCTGCAGATAAGTGATCCTCGATCTTTTTATCTATCATTTCATCAATTTCATGAACTTCCATCGATCCAAAAACATTGTTTTCTTCTTGAAAATGTTCTTTATTTGACTCAAAATCAGATACACAGTTATCATCATCGCTGAAAATTTTTCCACTCAAATTTTGTTGTGATATATGATTATTTTCCATTTTGTCAAAGTTTTTTTCTTGGATAGTGTCCTCTGCATTTAATTCCATTTGGGCTGACACATCTAATTCAACAAGTTCATTGGAATTATCCATATTGTTTAAGCCTGTTGAATTGCTTTGGCTTAATCTATTAACATAACCTTCTGTTCGAGCTGATACATCTAATTCAATAAATTCATAATGTTCAGTATTGTTTTTATTTGATGAATTCCTCTGGCTTAGTCCAATATCATCAGCTTCATTACAAGAGAAATCTTGTTTTCTCGGTGGTTGCCATGATTTTTTTCCAGTTCTGAATTCAGTTTTTTTAGCAGGCTGCGTACAAACATCAAAATTTTCATCTGTGGAATATTCTTCTTTTAATTCTTCACTATTGTTGTGTTTTTTAGGGTCAAACTGTAAGAATAATGATTCCGGTTGTGAAATAAAATTGAAGTGTTGTTCCTTTTCACTCCCTTTTTTCAACCTTTTTTGGCCTGAAATTATTATAGGAAAATTAGACTGACAAGAAAAGAACAATTTGGATAGTTGCAGGACCATATCAAGGAATTTGCGCCCCTGATGGCTCTACGAAAATAGCTGCTTATATATTTGTTGTGTTGCCAAGATAAAATACCTTCTATTGTCAATTATTCCTTTTCTTATGAGAAACATAAAGAATCAATATTTTAATAAAGTTAATCGGTTTAATTAATACACCCAACAGTTAAAAAGAGATTTTACAACAAATAGTAGTCATGAAACTGCATACAAAACATTGAAATACAAGTAATTCAAATTCATTTATTAACAATTTTTATCATGTATTTATTTCTTCATTTATCGTAATTTTGTACCCCCTTAAGCCGGCGCCTCTGGTGGGGGCCTTCTTTGCCACCGCCTAGTTACGGCCCTAGATAGTTGCTAACTTTAGTAATTTAACAACCCTCTTAGGATGTCTATGTCATCAAATTGTACACTTTAGATAGGTTATTAAACATAATTTGATTTATAAATTCTTTATTCATTGTGTATTTATTTATTATTATTAATATTATTTATTGATGCACACAGAATATTTAAAATACAGAAATGTGTAATTAGAATTATGGTAGGAGCAGGGCACAGAGAATCGTGTAAGAATTTTTTTAAAGAAATGTCCATTATATCGATGCCTTGCATATATATATATATGAATTACTAAATTTTGTTCATGCAAATAAACAAATATTTCAAGATAGGATTTTACAGCAGAAACATGAAACCCGAGGCAAAAGTGTCTGCAATATCCCAGGCATCGCCTGTCTGTCTACGAAGCTGGTTCATTTTACATGGGAATCAAACTGTACAACAAATTACAGTCTGATATAAAATACAGCTTAAGTTGAACCAGTTCTAAGGAAAAATTAAATGCATTTTTAACAGAGCAATGTTTTTACTCCGTTAAGGAGTTTGTGGAGTTTAGAGATGTTTGAGACACTCCTTCTGTTGTAGCTTCTATACTGTTTTGATTTTGTTCATTTGCTATTGATATAAGTTATTGACAATACCTACATTGCATTGGCAATGCCAAACTATGTAATCTAGGGGAAGCTGGCCAAATAAATAAATCGGCACAGTGGTTTGTATAGGAGAAAATTATACTATAAACCTACTTTGTGGAGTGTATTTAGAGAATCTTAAACTATAGAGTTTGAAATTTATTAAATATTCAACAGCAGGATTGGATCTACAAGTTTCAGTCCTTTCTGGGAGAACTTGTGAAGGCAGAATTTCTTTATATATACAGGGTGTATCAGGAA
>JAGFPH010000298.1:441226-476198 GCA_018207615.1 Philaenus spumarius | reverse complement strand
AACACGTCCTGCAATTCTTTCCGTTTTTTCCTGATACACCCTGTATAAGAGAAAAAAGTGACATAAAATAAAACCACAAAATCATTGAAAGTAAAATATGATATATTTGAAAATTATCCAAGTAAAAATGATTTAGTGCAGACACAAGTAGCCAATTTCTTATAATAATACAATTTAAACGAATCAACATTTTGTATAAATTTAAGAGAAACATGTAGCTTTCCAATAAAAAATCAAATTGTAAAAAAATTTAATTTATTCATTTTCAGAAAATTTATAACACATTATACCTTTGAAACCATTAAATAATTTAAACACATAAATTTAAATATTCAATTTATATTTATTTAATTATCAAGTTATCATTTTTTTACCAGTTCTTAAAATGTCATATTATGATCTACTTTACTGTTCGATATGTTATTGTTATTTAAAGAATTACTCCAAAAGGTTAAATGTTAAGTATTTAAAAAAATCAAAAGTACGCAGTTCAGGCCACGTTTTTGTAAGAAGCATACAGATTCTAGCCCACCCACTTAAAAAAAATATAATTTGAGTGTCATAATATGCTATATTTCACACAGAATGAAACCAACATTAAATATATAGATGTTACAAAAAGTCACAATTTAACCATACCAAAACATATATACATAGTACCGCCACAATCATTTCCACATACAATAGAACTCGATAATTCGAAAACCTCTATAATTTGGAACTTTTGCCTCAGAAATCCTCTAATATTCAAAAATAAATATTCTGTTAATTCGAAGTATTTTTAACATCGTATAGCCTCTAATTTCGTTTTACACGTGCCTCTACAATTCAAATTTTGTTGCTATAATTAGAAGTCAAAATCTAAAATTCTAATATTATCCCCCATTAGCCACTAAAATACGAAGTTAGTATAAAAAACAAGCCTGTTGAAACACGAACCAGTGCGGAGATACAGAGAATGACTGCCAATTGGCACATTTTCTAAGGTAAAAGTATGGCGTAGACACAGTTTCCTCCAGGGTCAAGACTTTGCTAGTGTTTTTGTTGATTTATTACAGTGTGTTTAGTTACATTACAGTTTGTTTGTAGTGTTAAGTGAACTGTCCTTTACACTGCTTAAGTTGAGAGATAATGAGTTCAAAAAAGTATAAGTGTAAATACAAGAAAAATTTTTAATAATTAAGGCAGTGAAATGTGGGGAGAAACATAAAAAAGGGTTTGCTGATGAGTGCGGGATCCCCTCAGCACATTGTCCACTATCCTTAAACAAGAGGATTTAATTAGATAACAGATGGTGTCGGGTAACACAGATCATAAAAGGGTGTGAAAATCTGAATTCCCTGATTTAGAGGAATGCTTGCTCAAGTGGTTTAAATAATGTAGGGACCGCAACATAAGTTAGTGTAGGGAGGAAAATTTTTAAATAAAAAACAGAAATCTTTGCTAAATGATTAGGCCAGGAGAACTTTCGTGCAAATAATGGGTGGTTGGAAAAATGTAAGCAAAGAAATGACATTGTTTTTCCTGTAGAATAATCATGGGATTATCATCTGTACTATCTATATAAATAAATATTTATTTTCTGTTTTTATGATTTTTCACACGATGTGTACAGTAACAAGCTCAATACAACAAAGCAAATTGTCTCCCTGCTGTTGATTAAATATATCAGACCATAATTAAAAATTGTCTTTAAAAGAACCAAAACATTTTACTTCTCCTAAACTAATTGTTTTGAACATATTTGACGCTAAAAATGTTTAACAGATAACATTTGAAAAATATTTAAAAAAATCTTGACTGGAAAAATGCTATAAACAGAAATGGCTCTAAAGTATGTACAGTAATTACAGTACCGACTTATACTACTCCGTCTTACGCGAATCCGGAGTTACGCGATGCGTCCTTAAAGCTTGGGTGAAAGCTTCCCTTTTTGAGGACGGATTTGGTCATCACTTCATACCTCAAGTCGAAATTTATTGCCAATCTAAACAAATCCCATTTAAAGTGATGCTATTAATCGAACACACCAGCTAATCCTCCTGCTACTTTAACTAATTTTGACCCTCGCGTGAAAGTTGTATTCTTACCACCAAATACAACCAGCTTGCTTCGACCGATGGGAGTCGTCAAAATGTTCAAAGCTTATTACACGAGACGATCGTTTGCCCATCTGCATGAACTATGAGACAAAACAATGAGCTCTCTGTCAAAGACTTTTAGAAATAATTAAATGTTTTAGGTCACTGCACAATCTTGGAATGAAGTTTCACAAAAAACTTTAAATAGCTGTTGGAAAAAACTGTGTCCATTTTTTTCACCACTGAAATTCAGACAGAATCAGCGCCAGAGCCTGATGAAATTGGTAATGTGATTGAAGAAGTTGTTGACCTTGCCAGACAAATAAATTTATAAGTGGATCGTGATGACGTTGAAGAACTATTGGATTCACACAATCAGGAGCTAACAATTGATGAGCTCATAGAAATGGGTGGGCAAGAGCAAGACATTGAGTCTTTAGATCCAGTTCAATTAGAACATGAAATAACAGTTGGAAACTTGACAGAAGGCCTCAGTTCAATTGAAAAAGGGTTACAAATCTTGGAAAACATAGACTCCAATAAAGAGCGCATTTCTGCTACAAAACAATGAATCAAAAAAATATTAGCGTGCTACGAGAAAATTTTGCGTGAGAAGAAAAAATTGTAGATCCATTAGACGAGTTTGCTGGATTTTATGAATCCTTCTACGTCAAAATAACATAGGTTTTACTTTTTTGCAATTAATAATATGTAATATAATTTGTTGTACTGTAATATATCTAAGATTTTATTATACATTTTTCTTCAAAATTATTGTTTCTTTACCCTCCAAACCAAATTATATACTCTACTGTATTAAATAAACATAATTTGTATGTATTTATATGCAAAATTTTACCCTAATTTACGCGAATTTAACTTACACGGTTATCACTCCGCACTCGGTCCCACCAATAGCGTAGGTTAGGTTAGGTTAATATCAAATTTATGTTTGATTCGTCATCTATTTTCAAAGTTATAAATGTTATCAGAAAAACCAAAACAGATAGAAAATGAAGCATTTTTTATTGAGATATCTGTATAGAAATTTAAAGTTATGCAAAAAAATCACTAACAAAATGTTGTATATGATTTTGTAATACAATTTTGTACACACTGTAATAAATTGTACGAACATACATAACTGCTTGTCAGTAAGATATTAGTATTACATTCTTTTTGCCTTTTAAAATTAAAAAGAACTCACATTTGTTAGGATCATCTTTATTGAGTGGTCCTAATAATTCATCAGTATCCTCAAAAGAACTGTCAAATATAGGATGCACAGAGCTCCTCTTAGCCATCTGAAACATAATTTTATTATTATTACCAGTATTTTTTTTAAGAAAACAATATTTTTTAATCAAAGCCTAAATTGAAAATGATAATAATCAAAATTACATGTATACTTTTTTAACATGTATACTTATTTACTTATAACGAATTAGGTAAACAATTAAATAGGTGCCAAAAGTTATGTGTAGTACCGTATATATTTGATTTACTGGTCACTTCAATATTAAAATTAGCTAAATATGCTTTCCTTGGGGTTATGGCAAAGACAACATGAAATAATTAGATAAAACAAGTAGGTAGTAAATTGACATTACATTTTAATTTCTTCAAAACTATATGAAGGTTTTAACAATATTAAATTAAATAGGCACTCGAAAGCAGAAAAAAATAGCTATTAATTTTTAGAGTAAACAAAAATGAAAAATTCTCTAGCCAGAAATAAATCAACTAGATTGCAGCTTGTAGGCCTATAGTCTGATACATCAATAATACTGTCCTTATTCATATTCTGTAATAGGCTATGTCTGGGAACGGTATTACAGTACTTCTAACTTGCAGAAGCAATATAAATTTTCTAGTTAATAAATTTGTGTTTCTTACCGTCATCGTTATCCAATTCTTAGTTTAAGAAACGTGCTACAACTGTTTCACGATTAATCGCATTTTCAAACACTGTACACGAAACACACTAAAATACAAAACACACACAGTTCACACACGATAATTCTACGTCCATTGGGACGTCGTCAAAAATAAAACAGCACACAAAAATACACAAAACGTCCGACATATTTACAACATGTTGGCCAACAGCTTTTTTTTTTGTGTGCTGTTTTATTTTCGACGATGTCCCAATGGACGTAGAATTATCGTGTGTGAACTGTGTGTATTTTGTATTTTTGTGTTTCGTGTACAGTGTTTGAAAATACGATTAATCGTAAAACAGTTGTAGGGTAGCACGTTTCTTTATTCATTTATTAATTTGAATTACGTTATCCGTAGCTAAATAACTTATTGAGTAAGATTATACAACCATTGTTAATTATACATATAAAAATTAATTTACACTTTTCACAAATATGCCAAATAAATAATGTAATCAAAAAAACTTATAGGCTAATCTTTCATTATTAAGCTTAATTTGAGAAAGTACTTATACTTCCACACTCCAGTTGATTTGAAGGTTAGGTTGTTATAACTTACAGATTTGAAAATGAAAGCATTAAAAACAAAAAAAAAATAGCCTGAAATTATAACTTACAGTCTCTAGTCACAGTATGTTTCCAGATTGTTAACATATATAAGTTGCTAACATCAATTAAGTAGTTTTGTATAACAGAAATATTAGTTGTACGTCAAAGTCAAACATGGATGGTGTTAATGTTCACTATTTGCTTTGAAATTTGAATTTATTGATCGAAGTATAACTATTTTGAAAGTTATAATTTCTGATAAATATTGAAGACTATTCTCTATTAACTAAAACTTATTTAATGTATGTATCACTAATATTCAGAGAATTCAGTTTATAATTTAATCATAGCTATAATAGCCTACTATGTTATTGGCCAATAAAGTAGCCTGACACATTATTCCAAGTAGGTTTTCAAAATATTAGGACTTATTGTCTACTTGTAAGCAATCGTGGCAATACTTTAGTACAATTTGGGGGTGAATTGAAAAAGATAAAATATATTCACACTGTTTTATCAATAGTTGTTTAGTTTTTTTAAATTTAAAATAGCGGAACATGAAATTAATAAAATACATAACATAGGGGTAGTGGTATGTATTTTTGTTCTAAATAAATATTAATTTAGACTGCCACATTATTATTAGTTAACAATATACCTTTTTCTTCTTGAAAATTGGTTTGCAGTTTTTTTTTATTATATTACTGATTTTTACAGGTGTGTTTCAATCAACCTTGTAGTGTTTACAAAATCCACAAACGTTCTTAACTTTTTCCTGACAATCAATCTTCTTGGCTTGGTTAAATTTTAAGAGTCCTTTGTAATAAAAGATTTAAGCGGGAAAAGTAGAATAAATGCATTAGATGCCTCTTAAATATCACATATGAATATAATTTATTTCAAACATCATATTGTTTTCTTTAAACATGTGTATGATTAAAGACATTTATTTCTTAAAATTAATTATTTTCAAAATATTTCATGAAACAAATATAATAGGTAAGTCTATCTAACAATATAAATTAAGTTTTATTAATCTAAACTTGTTATAAATAAATAACAATACAATGTGTAATACATTATTAGACTAAGGTAGAAATCTAATCTTCTATACTATTATATAAAAATCGAATGGTGTCTGTCTGTGTGTGTGTGTGTATGTGTGTGTGTATGTATGTTACTCAATCACGTAAAAACTACTGGATTTATTGAGCTGAAATTTTTCATGGATATTTTTAGGTTCCCAGATTAAAAAATGAGCATATTTTTATTTAGAAATTCCATCAGGGTACCGCCAAACTGGCTTTGAAAACTTCTTTAACCTTCAATTTTATCTATAAAAATATCAGCTGTTTGTATAAAAAGTTTAGCAACATGTCGTTTGTTTATATTCATTACCATAGCAACCAAATTAACCAAATTTATAATTCTATACTATTAAACGAGGGAGTTCTGTATTTATCCAAATTTCAAAACGACTTTAACGAATTTCACGAAAATTTGCACAAAGGAGTTGTTTGACGCCAGGAATTTAATGCCGGGGTTGGCGTGCAGAGCACGGGTACAGCAGCTAGTATTATATAAGTTTTATTTATAACTAGCTGACCCGGCAATGCTTTGCTATTGCTTAATTTGAAACTTTGAAAGGCTGTAATTCGTATCCCTGAGGGCCGATGTAAATTATAATGGGATTCTGCTCATTGCTTGATTTACCTAACCTAAAATTATATTCATTTTTTGATCCAAATCAGTTGTTGATCAAAATCAGCTGTTGATCAAAATCAGCTGTTTTAAGCTTTTCATACGAACAGCTGTTTTTTGTGCCCCTGATAAAATCAAAAGAAATCTTTCTTCTTCTTCCTTAAGATTGACCTTCCATAAGATTAACATTGAAACTTTGAGGGCCACTGGGGCGTAGCCCCAATGTCCTAGGACTTCGGTAAATGGCCTAAAACCTTCCCAGGGTTAACCTGTGTTACTATGCAAAATTTCAAAGCAATCGGATGGACGGTTTGGTAACGCATAAAGGACAAACAGACATACATTGAATTTTATATATATAAGAAGATTAATTAATTTAATAGGCCTTCCAGATCAACAATAAACAGTTGCTATGATAATAATGATAGTGTGTTATTAACTATTATCTTTTCCAACCTAGTGCCCTATACTATGTTCAGGGAGTGTTTGAAGTAAATCGCTGTGTTCTGTGACTGTGACCATTTTGGAGTTTTAAATTTATACTTTTAATACATTTTTCTAGTTAAGTTTTAAATTTATACAAATGTGACTTAATAAAACATTTATTAAGAGCTTTTAATTGTCCATGTCTTTCCCTGTCATCCGTCATAGGTGTCGATTCACTGTAAACACTCGCTGAACGTACTATAGTGGTTGATTGGCTGGCTCGAGCTGGAGCGTAAAGTGTAAGAGGTTATTACAATGTAAATATAAAGATCAAAAACTGTTGTTATACAACTTTTTATGGGCTATTTAAAATGTATGATACAGTTTGTTGTTTTGTAAATATTTACTTAACTGTTTTCTCCGATTTATTTCGTTCTAAGTAGGCCTACTCAAATATTGTTATTGAGATCTACATGAACAATGGAGAGGTTAGGAGCTAAATTAGGCCTAAACATGTTTTTATGCACTTATTGTTTTTAAATACATTTATTGTGTTTGAATTTCATCTAAATGATAGATAAGGAGAGGACAAATTTGCATACAATAATATGAACACAAAAATGAAAACCCAAAAGAACCAGTGGAGATATAGGCCTACAACAAGTGAACATAGTAGGCCTACCTATAACAGTGAAAGAAGTACATCATATCTGGACCAATTCATGAAGAAGTTCGTTCTGAAGAATAGTAAATGTAGCTCAGTTCAAGTAATTCAACAGAATGCAAACATTTTGTTTCAAGAAGATAAGTGGAAGGTATTTAACCTATTGTCATAGTACGCTCCCTGTTAATTTTCACCAGTAGGCTAATTTTATGGAAATTTCTTTATATTTTGCCAGTGACGGTTCTTAATTGTGTTTTTCGTGTCAATGAAGTTTGCAGTTTCTTAAATTATTACGGCTTGTGTTAAGTCTTTTTTTTTTTTTTATAAAATTTACTACACGCCTCCTTGCCATATAGAGGTGCCTATCTATGAACGATAAAATGCTCTCTAATGTAAATCATATTGTTTATTTAAAGGCCTATTTTTAAACATATTAAATCGACGTACTCAGCAAATATAATTCAACAAAATTTAAAGGAACAAGTCGTAAAAATCATTAAAAATAAACTTCACCCATCTTTATAAACAATTACCGGGTAGCCTACTATTTATTTTTTCCTCTACTTTTACCAATTGCATTGGGCGTAAGTTTAGGCCTACTATTCGATGTTATATTATAAATATATTAACAAAACAATTCAATTTCATTTTAAGGTCATTAGCACTGGTTATATTTACCTAATTATCGCTCTGAAACATATGTAATATTAACAAAAACTATAAGGCAAACTTTTAAATTGTGATTTGAACTTTCAAGAGCATGGAAGGGGGTAGGCCTAGAGTTTTTTAAATTTTCTCTGGCTGTGGCCTGAGCTGCAGATTGGCAGATATAAGAGGTGGAAATATTGTAAGTGTGAGTCACCTTTCTGCTGGTTCGATGGGGGGGGGGGGGGGCTCGATGCTTCTCACTAAGCCACTGATGTTAACCAACATTCATTCAAAAGTAGAATGGGCTTAGGTCGGCAGCACTACTCTGTTCCAAAAAAAAGGTTGTCGTCCGCAAACATATATCAGATGAGGGTCGTAAAGTAAATGTAGCTTACACCGTTTTATCAACTAAATAATATAATTGTATAATATAGATTAGATTTAGTTGGTTAATATATTTGTAAGTTTTGTGTCTCTCAAAATTTCTTTAATATTTGTCAAAGAAGGGTCAGATTTGCATTTTGAGTGGCAGTAAATATAAAAAAAATGATAAATGATAGCTGTTTCCATAGTCACCTGCAAAGTAACTGATACCATATTGTTCTTATAACATATTTAAGTAGGCTAACCTTTTTTACAGATGACTGATTTTCAAGAGCTGAAAGATGAGCTGAATACAGTCAAGAGTCAACTTAATGATCTTAACTTAGAAAAATGGCATAAACATACAAACAACACTAACATTGGGCGACATGTAATCGGCCATTTAAAGTATCTGATTGGACCAGAATTTTTAACTCAGGTAAGTTTTATCTACTGTTGGCTCGATGAATACTTACAAGGGGATTATATGAACTTATTATAAGGGTCAGGGCCTACTAAGCGATATTCTGCATGAAGTTTTTTTAAAATTTTTACAATATTCCTTTAACAAATTCACTGGTTGATTATTTTATAAAAAATAATAGATAAATCAGATTTTGAAAAATACTAATCAAGAATTTATTTCCTGTAATACACAATTTACACAATAACAGCACTATCGTGAGACAATCATCATACAGACATGAAAAAACTAAAATATGTCTCAATAAAAACATATTTGTTTCTAAGTACTTAGCCTATACTTATACACTAAATACATTAATAAACATGGAGTCATCTCAGCTCAAGATTGCATCTACATTCGACTAAATAAAAACAGTGTTTAGAAAACAATGGCATTGCACTTAAACAGGCGGCACACAAGATAGGTCTTCAATTTTAAGAAGCCAGATGTTTTAGGCTATTGACTCCATGTCAACAATTTCACAGTCACACTGAACGTCAGATGAGCAAGAAAATGAATGATAGCCTACTTGCCTTCATTTTCAAAAGTTATCTCCCTTTTCAAGTAAAAAATAATACAGTAAGATCTCGATAATCCGGCAGATGCGATAGTTGGGCATCCATCATTTTGAAAATTTGCACTCATTAAAAATGGCAGTTTTTGTAATTATTGAGTGATTTAAGCCCGGTCTACACTGTCTGTTGGCTCCGCATCCGTTAAAACAGTGTGTAAAAATCGACTGCTCAATAAACTTGTCCAAAACAAACATTTCAATCAAAATTTCTCCTAAAAATCGAACCAATTCAAAACAATGTGCTCTCGTCTTCCTTTAAAAACGTTAAAGGGACCGTTTAACACTTTCGTTGCTGCTGACAGTACTTTGTTGAACGTATTCCACTTAATGAAGATTATTTGAACAAATTGAAGTCTTTTAATGAAAGATATGTTGCATTTCTTGTAAATTAATAGTTGTTCTATTTAAAACCGCTTTCAGGATTTCTACTAGTTCCCAGAAATACAAATCAGTGACTTTTAGGGTAAAAATTTTAAAAATCGAGTTTTTATATACAAAGTCTTTATTCTCTAAAACTTAAAATTACTTATGTCTGCTTCTCTTAGTAATACACCCAACTAGTGATACGCGATTGCGTGATGTTTTAGTCGTTTGTCTCGATAGTTCAAACATCTCTAGCATCAAATAATCGCGCATCACTACACTGCAACTTGTCTGCTCCACTGTTCCCTACTACGCCTATACTCCCCGCTTACCGAAAACTGTTCCTGTTTATATTCATGTTTCGGCAAAAAATACATTGAAACAACGTAAAACACATAATAACTCCGCTTCATATATATGCTCAAAATTATTTTTAAGACTGAATATGTCTTATAAAAAACTAATACCTAAGGTAATTATAGGAAAAATATTTTATCATCTTGAAGCCCGGGGCTATGATTGCAATTATAATATCAGTGTGTCACTGACACGATAGTGTAGGTATACGGAACCTTTTTTTTTTATATTTATTACAATCCAGCGCTCAGAGAGCTTATATTATAAATATTTTATGTACAAAATGATTTTGTTTTTGGCTTTTAAAATTTATTTCTATTGACCTTTCAGCAAAATACGTGACTTCCGTGATCCCTTACTAAAATCCGCGATTTTTTCGTGACCAGTAGACACCCTGGCTTTGCACGGTTTGGAAGCGAAAGGGGTTTGAAGAATTTGTGACAGGTTGGAGTAAAAATAGCAAACCCCCACCACGTACTGTACTGACTAACGGAAGCCAACAACAAAGGCGAATGGAGCCGTGCCTACCTGAGGCCCATCAGTTAGCGGCAATCTCTCTACACAGTTAATGTTACATGGATTCAACGTGTAATTTACATGTTCATATACAGTAGATGTGCATTTATTTATAGTTTATTCCCTGTTTAAACCATTTTAAAGGAAGAAAAGGAAGACATCAATAATCCGGCATCACTGGATCACCGAGCGTGCCGGATTATCGAGGTCTTACTGTACATTTTTTTTTGCTTAGTAATACACGTATCGCAAATCACCACTTTATATAGTGCAGATCCCAAATAAGATCCTTCTTTATATCCCTAAGATTTGGTCCACTATGCCCAAAAGTATATATATAACAAACAATAAAGCACCAAGAACCCTGAGGAACCCATTTTGGACTTTCATCTCATCACTATTTAACCCATTGTATACGATTCAATAAAATAGCTAGAGAACAGCCTGCTCATGTGTAATTCCTCTTATACCCAGCTCTTACAATCTAATTATACAATTTAATTTTATTTTATTTAATGTGGATGAAAAGGCGAACTGTTTTTTTGTCAATTATTTACAGAATTGTAGACCTGTGACATAAACTTATTTATTTAGGCTGTCCTCTGTACTTAAATTTTTTCTAAAACCAACCTGATAGGACTAAAATATTGAATATAATCAAGAAAAAGTACCAGTCTCGGTTTAATTGCTTTTTCAAAAACTGAAAAATGTGCTATAAGCCTATAACTATTTGGATCCTGTTTATTATCCCTTTTAAAAACTGGTATTACTAAAAGTCAGCTGTTTTTAGTACTGTAGGAAATTCTCCCTTTATACACTAAACTTATATAGTGCTGCTACAGTATCCCCATTAGTAGGACCAATTTTTATAAATAACGCTAGGTTTTTTGCGGTCAATTTCCATAGATATTTATATCCATTACTTTTTTTGGCCTCCCTGGCCCATCACAAATAACCCTTGCTTTCCAGAACAGGGACTTTCATGGATATAAAGAGACTATCCTTATGTAAAAACATATATATTACATGTTGAAAAATCATGCTTTACTTACGTTTATGAAGCAACCCCTCGCGTCAAACCGTCTTACAAAAGCCTTAGGATCTTAACTTAAAATCTAATGCTATTTTATTCTAAGCTAAGAATTAAATGGTAAAAAATGTTGTGCCAGCTACTTTATAATAAATATATTCATTTTTGAAATAAACATACCCTCAGTAATTTATTTTATTTAGGAAAAGAGGCAATTTTCTGTCTTTTGATCATTTTGTATAGAAAGCACAGTTTCCTTCAAATTATTTAAAAAGTTTAAACCGCCTCTATTTTAAATACCAACTCAATTGCAATTTCTTATAAAATTTCTTGTAAAATTTTTCTAAGAAGTGATAATCCCTGAACCACCCTCCAAGAAAGGAGTTGTAATTCAATTTCATTTCGAAAGGTAGAGCAAGTTACCAATAGGTTATTCTGAAAGTTAAAAGTTTCCACCTAGGTATAGTTTGATACAATTTGACCTGCCAGGTTAAACAATGGATGTTCTACCTCTCTGTTGTGGTAAAGTATCTTATCAGGCCCTAATTGCATTAATCAAGTGGCTGTTTTCTTACTCACCGACATGATGCCGTACCAATATCAATGTTCATAAAAATATAAGAAAAATTATGGGACTCACCTGACTGGGCAAGAGGCCATTCAACAACAAACTTATTGTCATCAACTTAGACATTTCAGTTATCCTATTTTTTCAAGTGTTATTTATGATATTCATAGAATTTGTTGAGTCTAGAGAGGTTTGTTGGATAGAAAGAAACAAATATACAAATTCATGAATATCAGTATAAAAATGTGTACTTATTTGTGTCAAACCAATTTTTGTAATAGTTTTTAATGTGTGTCATATCAAACTTTTATTTGCGATTTAAGTAGGCTACACCAAATAAAAAAAATTCGACCACGCAGCTGGACCGCTGACGTGAGTTGAGCAAATTTCCAAAATTAAGTTTATATGCCTATGTTTTAGGGTTTCAACCAACAATTTGGGAAATAGGTCTACTCACAAAGGCGTTGAACAGCTGTCTGTGTGTACGCAATATATTAGTAGAATTTGTTTGAGCCTAGTGGCCTCGCGAGTTTTCACCACTTGGCTTCGAACCGGGTACTTTTATGGTATTTTACGTTTTTGTCGATTGTGCGGGAACCAAGCGAGCTATAAGGTCGCGTAAAAAAACAAAATGTGCAGAATAACATCCTACATTTATATTTGTAGAAAAAAACTCTAAAAAATTTCATTCTCGTAGTAAAAATCTCAAAAAATAGTTACTTCCAGTCAAAAAACGTACTTCCGGTTGTTGGATTTTTTTGGTTAACGAACTCGTCCGAGCCACATAGACAACCAATACGAATACCAAATTTGGTCCAAATCAGAATTAAAATGTGGTCGATAGAGTGCGAACACATATATATATATATATATATATATGAATTTTAATGACACCCCAAAACGTGTTCTAGGGACCACAATCGGTGCTCATTTGCTACTCCCGACCTTGGGTCTCACCATAAGGGCCACTGCAATAGCTCATTTTTCCTATGGAAATTCGCTAATAATCTATCATGTGGACAGCTCACACTCAGAACAGAATTAACTGTCAATACGTATGAAAACAGCTAAGCTTAATGATATTGCTGTCTTTGGGTGAGAGACAAATTTTATAGTTTGCAGTTAGACTGTGCATTCCTTTCTGATTAGAGAAAAACTAATTTCTTGAAAGTAGTGTATCTGTTAGTACTACTGGTCAGATGTTGTAAGCAGAGTCAAACAAGAAAATAGAGAGCAAAGAGAGTGCCCAATAAAAAGCAATTTCTATTAGATCATTTTTTAAACATGAGACATTCTGTTTGCTTTTTTACTTTAATTGAGAATTATATAATAAAACTCCTCCTTTATCAGTTAATGGAAGAGCGATTCTTTCTATTAATTACATGACCACCATTCTTTCCAGTCAAACATTATTTTGTTCGTCACTTTAACTACATCATCACATAAAGTCCATTCCAATGACTAGGGATAAGGTATAAGAACATCATAACTAACCACAGAGTGGAATCTCCAATCACAATGGTAGTCCTTGAAAATGCACCTTGTGTGCATAATTACAGGGTGGCTTACGTGACAAAATGCTACGGCTCCCGAAAGTCCAGGAAGCCTCCTAAATAATTTAGTTTTGAATAAATTACGTCAAATTGTCCAACACTTGCAAAATATTAAATTATTTAAGGGATTTATTGATTAACGAATGACATTCAGAATCTGCTATTGTACATACAGTAGAGTCCCGATATTTCGAGTTGAATGGGACCGAGAGTACCTCAGATTGTGAAAAACTCAAATTACACGGAATATGTAGAGGTTAAGATAAAACTACTATTTATAGTCCTCGTATCTCCGAAAAAAATTAGAGTTTTATTAAATATACACACTATTTTGCATTGAACACTGAGGTAAAAAAGTAATTTTGTACTCAGTAAGAAATAGAAACTTACTTATTAAAGAAATCACAAATAGTTTTTTGTTTAACTACACTGCAACGTTTACGAGCTGCGATGCCACGCCATTGGGATACGGCAGGGCCGGGGAAAATTTATTTCGATGTTATTTTTGTATTTACAGTAGAACTTCTATAATTCAATTCGAAAGTCTTTAATTTGAAATTACCGTTAATTCGAAGTTTTGGTTCGGCCCCTTGAACTTTATATGATATCAATGTAAAACAATTATGGATAATTCGAAGTCAACTTCTTTAATTCGAAGTTTTTTTTTACTAAAAATAAATCTTGTGCTGTGAAAGGGATCGCTGGATAAATAGGTCACTGTCTGGTAGAAAGGGGGCAGGACTTACGTGTTTATACACGTATTGTAATTCTAGGCGCGGTACCGGTTTCCAAGAATTTTGTCTTCCGAGAATTCGCTATAGGTACCGATACTTTAGTTTGTCATTGATGCTCTGCCCAATCTCTGTCTGTTATTAATTCTCGACAAAACCTTTTGTAAACAGAAAAGAACAATCATATTGTTTATTGACACTTTTACTGCGCATAACTCTATCCTACTTATATGAACAACGTTACTGTTATTTTTATCCCCCCGAACATGACTTTAGTTGTACAGCCAATGGATCAGGGCGTTATAACAAAATTTTAAGCATTTATACCGGATACTTATTGTACAAACGCTCTTGACAGATTCATTGGAAAACAAAAATTTAAAGATCGGTATCCTACAAGCAGCAAGAATGAGTTACAATGCATGGTCACATTCAATGCTATTTGTGGCTCGAATTACCGGGACTCTACTGTATTATTGTTGCAATACTTTGTTGTGGCACGATTTTCACCAGTTTGTTGGACATGCGCTAAAGGTTACTAACTAAAATATATGCATGTAACATAAAGAAGGTTACAAATTTATATTTTTATAATTTTTCCCAAGTATTTCTTATATTAATTTTTTTAAATTTAAATTTATACTAGTTTATATACGTTATTAAAATTTTGCAATCTGTGAGATGTTTATGTTTGAAAAGGCATTGACTTGCCGAAATATAACACGTGTTATATGTATAATGATTTTTAATTCATTCTTAAAGGCATATATAATTCAGTGTTCCTTATAAGATAACCCAACCCCACTTGAAAGTTTTCCAAAGGTCATTCGACCTCAAATTATGCCACTGTGCAGATTTCCAATGTTTTGAAAAATGTTTAACCTCCCCAAAAATTGAAATGTGTCATGTATTGTATACTTGTGATTTGTCTGAAACAACAGTAGTTCTGACGTTCTTAAAAAAAGGATCAGTATAATACTGAAATTATTTTCTCTAATCCATGGACAACTACAAGTTTAATTTAAATACCGGTAGAGATCTACAGTGTGTCGACAAAGACTTGGTGGCGTTTCAATTTAAAACATTTTCAAAAGTATATGTAGAAAAAAATATACCTTAAATTAATTTTTTTAACCATATTAGATTATTTTTGCAAAAATCAAATTAAAGAACAACAATTTTTCTCATTTAACCCAGCTTAATGTGGGTCCCTTGGATAACTCTACCTATGTCCAAACATTCTGTTCTTGCCATATTCTACTAAGGATATCTTGAGTTATCAGTACCACTGCTACTGGCTCAAATTGAGCATGCCACAAAACACTCTCAACTTTTCTCTGTAAAGTTGTTGTGATTTTGATTTAATTCAAATAGGCCATATGATTGAATTCAGAACAATAGTTAATTACAAGCAATAAAACTATATGAAATGCTCTTTCATTTAACAGCTATTTCCTGAACCTACAATCTTTCCTTGAAGAGCTGCAATAAATTGAAATCTGACCATGACATGATCACACTGTATAGTTTAACAAAAATATTTGATATAATTTGTATGACTGAATTAATAAAAATATATCTGTAGTTGGTTCTAAAAGGGTTAGTTGATATATTTAAGCTCTTATTGATATTGCAATGTAAAGCATTGTCTGTTAGATTACTGAATTATCTGTTTTTATGTTTAGGCTTGGTGTAAGTTTACAGAAATATCAGCTACCTACAACCTGATCCCAAAAGAAGCTTTAAAAGTAGGACATTTTAATTCTGTACATCTAAGTGAAGCTCCAGGTGCTTTTATCACATCTCTGAACCATTTTTTGCAGAGTAACTATTCAAATTTGCAGGTATGTAAACTTGTATTTGTTATTAATTTTATGTCAATCATGATTTATGAATCTGAGATTTATAAATGAATTCAGTAGAATTGAAAATAACAACTTCAAAAATACTTGTTTGTATATAATAATTACTACATCTTAATTTCTCTGCATGAATGCAGTACAACCTTGTTAATTCGGACATTATTAATCCCAACTCCGCCTCGGACTGATATTCCAATAATTCATAGTATAATACATTATAAACGATCTTGGGCGTAAAAGTAAATAAAATTACATTTCTTAAAAGTAAATTTCTTATTAATCTAACTTATTGCTGTACACATGTTTTTAATTTAGGTATGAGTTAAATATAAACCAGAATTTTTATGTAAATTCATTGATTACGAAAAAGTACAAACAAAATCTTTAACCTTCCTCAACATAGTAATATGTTCCTGCCTGTTCTACATACTTTCCCCAACGTTTTGGAAGCGGGTGGATCCCTTCTTCAAAGAAACTTTGAGGTTAAGTCATCAACCAATTATGCAAGAGATCCTCGACTTTGAGGCAAGGGCAGAGAAAAACATAATCTTAATATTTATTAATTCATAGCAGGTGCAAACTCCAATTAGTCAGGATTGATGAGAACTTACTTATTATCATTTACACTATAACATATACGGAAAATAATAATAATAGATTTTAAATGCTATTTTTTTATGTATTTATTTAAATGTTCTAGCTCGTTTGTTTGTTTAGTGGCATTGGGTGGCGACATCATTAAACCCATACTATGAAGGAAATTTACTGGAAGAAATAATCACTGACGATAGATTTATGATGCACACTCTACCTAACTGGGCGTTTGGTGACAGCTTGACTGGTGATTTGATGAGTTTAGATAACATGCTCAGCATTGTATCTCAAGCAAAGTTTACACTTCAAAACAAGATCATGCTGGTAAATACTTTATGATTACAATTTTACTTAGAACAAAATTATCTTCTACCCCAGTGTTTTCCAAATATTTTTACTTTCTGAATCAAAGCTGGAACTCCCATACACTTACCTACTTACACTACTGTAATAAGGTGTACACGCATACGTCTTTGATTTTATTCTAATTAAGTGTAATTATGCATTTAGTTAAAAGTATTGTATTCTGATTATAAATAATACTATTTACAAAAATGCTATTTACATCTAAATGATAATAGAAATAAATAAAACACAATACATATCTGTCGTGTGGATCATAGTTTTTATAATATCAACTAATAAACTGATCCAATCGTAAATTATTAGTGCCAACACAAAATATGGTTTTGCTAACAATTAAATCTTATTTACAATTAAGTCCAACTTTCTTGAATGACTGGTCATGCTTTCAAGTTCAGTTGGTTTGAATTTCTTATAATTTACACTGTTATATTACAGGGGAACAGAAAATGATTAACACACCAAATTTCTTAAGAACTCACTTTTTTTACTAAAAATTTCCCAAATTGCGACAGGCAACCTGGTGACCGTATAACCCCACCCCTTCACTTTCATCTAAGCAATGAAAATGGAAATAACCAAACATTACGGAGTCATCAAATCTTACACGTATTTTACTGATACAGGTAAGCAGTTTAATTTAAGAAATGAAATAAATCAGTAATACCTACGTATAAAGTAATTTTGTATAATATGGTTTAATGTGATTTAGTTGTCGTCACTTAGATAATATCATTTGTATAAAGTTAATAAAATTTGTATATCGGTACCATAATAATTGTTAAATACCGAAAGAAAGTATTAGAACACCAGCTGTTTGTAGCCAGTCAAGAATCAGGAAAGCACTATTCATCAACCGGCACAAAATTATCGTATCGGCTGCTCGGCCGTACAATATTTTGTGCGATAAAGATTGAATACGAACCCTGCCTGACTTGCAGCAGAAAGCAGACAGTGTGTATAAAATAAGCAAACCAATTAGGCTGACCTTTGTTCCTATTCACGTCTTATCTACTTTCCTCAAAATAATTATTTTAAGTGGATTTTTTCCCGGCCAAAATTTCCCCAGCGCAGCCTCAATTTCCTCCGAAATTGTTTGTTGGGTGTTCTAACATATTCTGCACCCCTGTTACATTATAACACCAACATTTGTAAGGCCCATCACAGCAGTGTTTGGGAAACACTGTTCCAACCCATTAGCGTAGTTTCTTTACCCGCGAATTCCTGTAGAGTAGCAATTATTACAACAACCCACGTTCAAGGGTCAACAAAATTACAACACCACAAGTTATAATTTAATATTGAAATATATAAAAGAATTAGTGGTCAACACAAATAACAATTTTATAAAATGGTATCTTTACTTTTTTTTTACAATTGAATTATATGTCTTTCAAAATTACAGCAAGTTTATATTTAAATAAAAGTTCATTAATTTTGTTCATTGAAGGTTAGTAACCAAAAAAACACATAAATTATCCTATTTTATAATTAGGATCATAATTATTACATAAATATATGAAAAGTTTAGAGATAATAGCTTGGGCTATTGTGAACTGTTCAAATATTGTTTTATGCCAGTCTATTTCATAAGAGAGACACAAGAAACTTATCTCGGGAGGTTATCCCAAAGGAAAAATGAAATAAACATAAAATATTTGAAATGTTACAAAAATTTAATATTTATATATACAAAGGTGAATTAAAAGTTGAAGTGAATAGTACAAAATGTTTATTGGTGTTGGTATGGATGTATGTGTGTAGTGTGTAGTGTTGAAAAAGGGAATCACAGAGTTCAAGTTATGCGCAAAATTCAAAAATTATACTGTATATATACAGTTAATCAATGTCACAGTCATTAATTGAAAAATAAGATAGGGTTAGCCCTTTATCATACTAGGTTCTGAAATTCACAAATAGGTTTGATTGCAAGAATATAAAGAGATTAAGGTTTGGATAGATCTCACCAAATTATTAGTTCTCCTTCTGGGATATTGAAACGTGTAATTGTTTTAAAAAAATAGCACTAAACTTTGGTTATTTGAATTAGGTTTAACGTAGAACAATTACTGGATGAAATATTAGGAATATCAGGATCTTGTCTTTCAAATTTCACCTGCCAAACTGCACTTGACTGTGGCTAACTCCATATTGTAAGAATGCTTCTTTTAGGCTATTCCCCTTGTCTTCAGGAAATCAGTCATAATGCCTTATTAATCTTGATGTCTTCTGGGGTTGGGATTTGTAAGTGTAAATAGGTGCTGGGGAGCTGCTTAGTGTTATTGGTTGAAATTAATGTCTTTATTTTTGAGCCAATCACAGCGCACTTGGGAGGAGCTTACGTAGTAAAGATGTCGCTATTTAGAATGTAGTTTTCTCGTATTTGAATTTCTTATGCCGTCTTCTGTTGGATTTATAATCGGATCGGCCTACTGAATTCTTGATTTTAAATGTTAATCTTCGTCAAATGGTTTCGTATTGTGTTGATATTTTAATTTTAGTGGTTGGATATATTAATTTTGAAATGTTTTTATATGGGAACTATAGGTCGAAAATGTTGGGAAGTATTTTTAATTAAATTCAATAGGTTCGAAAGTCGTGATTTAGCTTTGTTTTTACGTCTTGTTTAGCGTTGCGAATAATTTTACTGCCAGATGGCAGGCGTATCGCCTTGATTAAATGAATAACATTCCTGACACGTTTACTATATTTCCCCCTGTCATGCATATTTACATTTTGGTTGAAATATTTACAATTAATTAGGTGAATATTTTGAATTGTTATACATAATTTTACATAAAATTCTGACGCTTAAAACATGTGTCGCAGCAATGAAGGTCAGTGATGCTATTCGAGTAAAAAAAGTTAAAAACCCCTTAAAGAAATTACAAAAAAGTCTAAGCAGACCAACAGCTTGAAGAGGAAGGCGTAATAATAGGAAGGATTTTGAAGAAGATGAAGATGTGGACAATCCTTCATATGCCCCAGAAATATAAAGTTGCAAATAAATCCTTTTTCAATTGCAATTCTCCAAATGTTGCGTTTTTTACACTTGGGTACATTATTCTCAGAGAGTATTATAGATATTGAAATTTTGCACACATATTGACATATGATAAGCATTTAGCCCAGAGATTGATTAAAAATATTATACATTGCCCTTGTAACTTTTTATTTTTGGAAGCATTTTTTTTTTAATTATAAAACTGTTGCTAAGTATCCTAGAACAAAAAAAAATTTTTTTTTTAAACTGGTGTAAATGTGTATCAAGGGCCAATAATACATAATATGTGTACAAAATTTTAGCCTTGAATCTCTTTTTTTAATGTGTTATTTTTTAATGTGTTATTTTTTAATGTGTACCTAAGTATACATTTACGTTGTCACACTAGAACAGACACTCAAGGGCGATATATACACTAATATTGTTTAACCTCCGAAGATAATATCAGTGTTATCAAATTTTAGTACAGTAAGACGTCGATAATCCGGCACGCTCGGGGATCCGGTGATGCCGGATTATCGAATATGCTGGATTATTGAGGTCTTCCTTTAAAATGGTTAGACAGGGAATAAACTATAAATAAACGCACATGTACTGTATATGAACACGTAAATTATAAGGTAAAACTACGTAACATTAACTGCGTAGAGAGATTGCCGCTAACTAATAAATTTTAAAAGCCTAAAACAAAATCATTTTGTACATAAAATATTTATAATATAAGCTCTCTGAACACTGGATTGTAACAAATATAAAAAAAAGGTTCCGTATACTATCGTGCGAGTGATACGCTGATGTTATAATTGCAATCATAGCCCCAGGCTTCAAGATGATGAAATATTTTTCCTATAATAACCTGATAAGTTTTTTATAAGACATATCTAGGCTTTAAAATAATTTTGAGCATATATGAAGCGGAGTACTTATATGTTTTATGTTGTTTCAATGTCTTTTTTGCCGAAACATGAATATAAACAGGAACAGCGTTCGTTAAGGGGGAGTATGGGCATAGTAAGGAATAGCGGAGCAGACAAGTTGCGGCGTAGTGATGCGCGATTGTTTGATTCTCGAGATGGTTGATCGAGACTAAAACATCACGCATTTCGTGTATCACTAGTTGGGTGTATTACTAAGAGAAGTAGACATAAGTTATAAGTGATTTTAAGTTTTACAGAATAAAGACTTTGTATATAGAAAGTTTTTTAATTTTTACCGTAAAAGTCACTGATTTTTATTTCTGGGAATCAGTAGATACCTTGAAAGCGGTTTTAAATCGAAGAACTATTTACAAGAAATTCAATGTATTTTTTTCCAAAGACTTCAATTTGTTCAAATAATCTTCATTAAGTGGAATACGCTCAACAAAATGCTGTCAGCAACGAAAGTGTTAAACGGTCCCTTTAACGTTTTTAAAGGACGACGAGAGCACATTGTTTTGAATCGGTTCGATTTTTAGGAGAAATTTTAATTGAAATGTTTGTTTTGGACAAGTTTAATGAGCAGTAGATTTTTATACACTGTTTTTAACGGATGCGGAGCCAACAGACAGTGTAGACCGGGCTTAAATCACTCAATAATTACAAAAACTGCTATTTTTAATAAGTGCAAATTTTCAAGATGATTGATGCCGAACTATCGAGTCTGCCGGATTATCGAGGTCTTACTGTACATCATGCTTATAAATAAATAATGTAGTGTTATTTTATCCAATTCTTGCAGTGCACCACAGAGCTCCAAACAATAATGATATACAATTATGGTACTTACGTCCGTCTTGTGACGTAATGTAACTTAATAAAGTTAAAAAGGACGCGTTTCGGAAACTATGTTCCATCTTCAGAATATTCACCCATGAGAGTTCGTCAATACATTAAAATACTAAAACACACGCACATACATATAAATTACAAACATGAACAAAAACTACACGGTGGGTGTACACCAACGGTTCTTGGACTACTCTTAAGTACCATAATTATATTATCTATGTGACTTGATATTTTTCTCAAAAATGAGTTTAAATAACCTTAAAATAATGATATGATTATAAAATAATAAAAATATAATCTTGTACCCATAATTTAGGTAACCGCAGATGGAAGTGTCGACTGCCAGCTGAATCCCGCTGAACAAGAAGAAAGTGTAGCTGCCCTCAAGTATTGTGAGACTATCACTGCTTTACATCTTCTTGAACCAGGTGAGTCATAGTGATGTACAACATTGGTCAGCTGATAAGTATTAAGTATTTCCCCTCTCAATGTTTAACCTAAACAAACTTTTACAGTAACTTCAATATGGTGAGTCAAAGTAAAATGCAAGCTTGGTCGGCTTCTAGATTCAATGAATTTACATTTAATTAAGAATAAACTCACAAAAAACTTGATTTGAATTGATCTATATATATATTAGGGATGGGTCGATTCTCGATACCACCGATACTTTAGCTTTGGTATCGGTATCGAGAATCGATAGCCGAAACTCGATACCGATTACCGATACCACGAGATACTCAGTTGTCAGAACTGCCCGTTCTCGTAAAGACTCCGTGAATGTAATCTCCGGTATTTGCAATCGCATTCTCTGTATGTTAACTCAATTCAGCATTTTACAATAAATATCAGTAGGGAAAATGTAAAACATTATTAATTTTATAGAAGTGGACATTTTCCCCAGTAAAATGTTTTAGGCAATTGTTTCCTTTCATAAGTAAACGCTTCTTGTTTTATTTGTATTCATGCGTAGGCTGTTATTTGTACACAAGAAGTCTAGAGTAGGCTCAAGGTCAAACACTTAAGGATTCGTTTGTTATCGTGTCTATAGAATTAGGGTGTCTACTGTGAAGAAAAATAACACATTTTATAGATCGGTAACAAAACTATTTAAACTTTAAAGTAATAATTTTATTTGTTTGAAGTCGGGTAAAACTTGTTGGGACTTACGTTACCCGTGATTTATGATTTTTATGGGAATCCGGACGGAATTCCTTTGTTTTACTTTTTATTTAGAGATAGGTCGGTTCCATTTTTTTTTTTTTTTTTTTGGTTTCCGGTTCTAGAGTCAAATCGGTTCTATTTATTATTCAAGGAATTTAACAATAATTTAAGAGTAAAGTATAAGATTTAATTTGAATACTGAAATGATTAAGTATGTTATGTACAGACAATTAAATACAAGTATTCAGCTAAGTTAAATTACAGACAAAAGTCCATCACTTTCAACGTCTATTATAAAATATTGCCACACTTCGATGTCATTGCTGAAAAGGCCTACCCCGGTTAAGTTTCCACATATCCTCAACTAACTAAACTTAATCAAATTAATATGTTAATTCATTATAGTGTCGATTATCCGAAAGCGGAAATGTACTGTAAATAAATAAGTACATTATAGTACTGCACGTCGTGCACGTAATTCCGAATTTAAAGGTTTTTACTCGCATAATCAGCCGAGTTCTAGGATTCAGGGAGTTTGGGCGCTCAACGGAACAGCGGCGGCTGTTGAGTCAGCCGAGCGCTTGACAACCCTTCGTAAGTGAGTAGGCCTGCACAATTTAATTACCCGAACAAATCGACGCAATATTTAAATTTAATTTAAAAAAATGAATAAAACACAGCACTAAAACTGAATACTGTAAGTATGTACACACAGCGTTATTAACTTGATATTACAGTACTTTGTTCTAACAAGTTGTTCAGACTTCGGCGGGACTAAACGGACGCCGTCGAATCAAATTTTCGATGATTGAAGTTCCGATTATTTCTGAACTTATCCGAATTGAACGTTCAGAAACAAAACATATGATATTCCGAGTAACACAATCATAGTCAGTCGTAAAAAATATTATTCCGAATAATTAAAAACTTGTTTTATTTTAAATTGCAACGCATTCTGATATTTCGTTACTGAAACTCTCACGTGTTTTTCATTGGACTAGGTTAATTGTATTTTCTTATGCGGACATTAGATTGTTTTCGGGAGTAGGTTTTTTCGCGGACATACACTGTTGTATATTAAATTGCGTTTGGATGCCGCGTTTTATAAAATTAGAGCTAATAATATTCGGACGTCGTATTCTTTTGCGGACATTCGTCATTTTATTTTTAATAACATTTCACCAATGGTAGTTCATAAAATTGGTACTAATATTATATTCGGGCATCGATTTTTTGCGGGCATTTACTGTGGTACTTAAATTATTTTTAACGCCGACGTTTTTTAAAATTAGCGCTAATAATATTCGGACGTCGTATTCTTTGCGGAAATTCGTCATTTTATTTATTTTTTTCAGTTTTTTTTTTAGGTATCGGTATTGGGAATCGAGAATCGATTTTTCAAAGTATCGGTATCGGTATCGAGAATCGAAAAATCTGGTATCGACACATCCCTAATATATATATAAGCCAAATACCACTAACTCACTCGCTCACTGACTCATCACGTAATTTCAAAAACTACTGAACGGATCTGAATGAAATTTGGTATGTAGCTTCCTCTAGGGTCATAGGTGCTGACTAAGAACGGGTTTCAAAAAATTCGAAATTTTAGGGGGTTTTGGGGGATACAAAGTTACTAAATCAAGATTTCTCAAAAACTACTTAACCCTAGAACCGGCAGATCGCACGAAACGTGCGATCATAACAACATATTTGTAACGCGTGATTGTATTGAATATTTGACCCACTAAAAACCTTCCAATCTCAAAAAGACAAACACCATTGGAAAGGTAATGTTTCAAACTTTATTTTTTGTATTTACAATTTCTTTCTAAAATGTATATTTACATACGTAATCATCGTTGCAGTTTATTAGTTTTCTACAAATCAATCGGCGCCCGAAAATTCATACAAAACATAACGAAATAACTCACCTTTCGTCAATCTCTAAAACCCGCCCAGTAGGTTGTCTTAGTTAAAGCTATGTATCGATGGATTCATCACAATTTCCCCTATCCAAAACTTTCATCCAATCAAAAATCAGACAAATAGTTCTGAAGTTGTAAGGGGTTTTGTAGACCCTTGCAATTGGTCAGTTTTCCAACCAATAAACAGCGTTATTTATTTCACGTGATATGTGTGTGATTTCAATCGCTTTTTAGAGATATTTTGGTATCTTTGTAAACATAATGCTTCAAGCTAACTTCCCCTGTAAACCAAATATGCTATATTTGAACAGTTTATTGTGTAGGACCGTGGGAAAGTGACTGCTAATACGGTCTCATCTAACGTTCAAATCTGAAGCCTAACGGATTTTTACAACATAGCCAGACATAGGAGTTTGCGCGCGCATCTTGTACAGACGAGAGTTTTCTATATTTTTCTAGCTTTTGTTATTCAAATAATTCTAAGTCAAACACTTTTATGAAAAGATAATTTACTAGTATTCAGTTCAGTTCTTTGATTTATTCTCTACACTTTGTTATAATAATATTTTATTTTTGGGCACAGCATATATTAGTAAATTAAGTTTCTAACTTGGCATACTTTTGATAGCAGACTTGTAGTAAGAACATAAAATCTCGTGTTTTCAAAATAAGAAATTTGAAAATGTTAAATGTTTTTATACAGTTCTATTTAGAACTAAATTACGAAACTTTTTTACATTTATGGAAAAAATTACAAAAAAATGTTTACTACTTTTTATGTAGACTTAAAGTTGAACTTTTATTTTTCGTAACTGAACATTTTTTGTTTCTTGAGCTAATAACTTTGTAAATTTTACATCTATAATTTTTTTTACTGGCATATACAAATTCTTTGAACCTTTCTCTACAAAAAAGCTATGGAACACTTTTGGATTGGGGTTAATTTGCTATTTTTGGCGAATGTTTGAATAAATGCTTGCACACGCCAAAAAATCCATTTTCGTTAAAGCTGCCGGTTCTAGGGTTAACGGATTGGAACAACATTTTTTATGTACCTTCCTCTATTGCCATAGGTGCTCACTAAGAAAGGGTTTCAAAAAATTCTAAATCTTAGTGGGGGCTTGGGGGTCAAAGTTACTAAATCACAATTTATCTAAAACTACTGAACGGATTGAAATGAAATTTGGTATGTAGCTTCATCTAAGGCCGTAGGTGATGCCTAAGAAAGGGGTTAAAAAAATTTGAAATCTTAAGGGGGGTTTGGGTGGGTCAAATTGACTAAATCACGATTTCTCTAAAACTACCAAACGGATTGGAATGAAATTTGGTATGTAGCTTCCTCTAGGGCCGTAGGTGCTGGCGATGAAAGGGTTTTTAAAAAATTTGCATTCTTAGGTGGGATTTGGGGTCAAAGTTACTAAATCACGATTTCTCCAATACTACCAAACGGATTGGAACAAAATTTGGTATGTAGCTTCCTCTAGGGCCATATGTGCTAACTAAAAGAGGTTTTTAAAAAATTTGAAATTTTAAAAAAATTGAAATTTTAGGAGGTTTGGGGGGTCAAAGTTACTAAATCACGATTTATCTAAAACTACTGAACGGATTGGAATGAAATTTGTATGTAGCTTCATCTAAGGCCGTAGGTGATGCCTAAGAAAGGGTTTAAAAAAATTTGAAATCTTAAGGGGGATTTGGGTGGGTCAAATTGACTAAATCACGACTTCTCTAAAACTACTGAACGTATTGGAATGAAATTTGGTATGTAGCTTCATCTAGGGCCTGAGGTGCTGGCTAAGAAAGGGTTTCAAAAAATTTGAAATTTTAGGTGTTTGGGGGTCAATGTTACTAAAACTAAACATAAAAATAAATAGTATAATATATTTATTGATATACTTTTTGGGTTAATATACATTTAACTTTGATTTCTCTATCGATCCATGCAAATCCGGATCGTGGCATCTTCGTGGCATCTATCTATATATTTTGCTGCCCCGATCTATATATTTATCATCATATCTAATGAACGGTTTGTCTAAACATGGTGAAATCTCAAACAATATATACTATTTATGAGATAGATATTCCAATTAAACAAAATATTGTACGGCTATAAGTCTTACAAAATTTTTTGAAGGGATAAAATATTGGTAAATCGGATTTTTTATTTTGTTGCCTACAGACTGATCACTTTTTCTTAAAATGTATATAGCCTTGAAACAAGAAACCTGACACAAATAACTGTACCTTGCCCCTCCCTCACTTTCACTTTCCTACTCACTGACCACAAGGCACTGGTGCATCAGTTGGGCTTAACATTTTGATGTTCTCATTCCTCTAAACCCTTCTATTCCTGATACTCCTGTTCCCTCTTATATTGTGGAGGATAATATTGGGGAAATTGGGCAGCTTTCAGACAATGATCTCCAAAACTCTCAGTCTCCGCCGACAGAACCGTGTTTGTCATCTGATACTGTTGAGTCAGATCATTGTTCCATTGTTCAAACCACCCAGAAACATGGGAAAAAACGGCAAAAACGTTTTTCTAATACTAATCGTGCTAAAGCACATAGGGAGTCTGTCAAAAGATACAATGCAAAAAATCCCGCCATAAATCGCGAGGCTGTCAAAAGATACAATAACAAAAATCCTGCCTTGCATCGTGAGACTTTCCAAAAAATACAGTCAACAAAATCCCCAGATCAAAATGGCTGCCGCTCAAAAATACTGTTCCAAAGGTCACATTCCGCTCAAAAAGATGTCACATGAAGGTGCTTCCATGGTCTGAAAAATCAATGTCAAGGTTTCACTTCAACTGCAACACCGATTATCACAAAGACAACACAGTTGAACTAGGTCCTATGACGTCATGTAAATGGTGTACAGCTATGAAGTGGTATAAATGACATGGTTTAGAACCTACGATTCATATCCTTATGACACACCATCATTTGTCACATTTATTTCACCAAAATAATTATGCAATAGCGAAGCATTGTCGGGTCAGCTAGTAGTATATATAAATAATAATAATGAGGTTGAAACATATTGTTACGCCTTTGGTTATATAAGGTTATAATACTTTTTTTATGAAAAAATTAATAAATCTCTTTATTAGAATATTTTATATTAATAAAGCCTAACCTATCTTATTAAAAGATACATCCATGGTTTATTCCATGCTGATGGCAGTGGAATAATAAAAACGATAACAGCTGCAAACTATGATTGAAATCGTGATGGTGAAAAATTAACTCGCTCTAAACAAAATGAATGTACGATTCATGAGAAACAATAGAGATTACTAAAACAGTCTTTCAACAAAAATAAATACTTTTGTAAGAAATCAGGTGTTTGCAAATAGCTATGCAGTGAAAGTCCCAAATGCTGCACGTAGAATACATGTTTTACTTAAGAAAGAGGCTTCAGGAACACTTACAAAAGGAAAACACCAAATACTCACAATGAAACTGTCACTTACCTGGTTGATTAAGACCACAGCTGTTTAGAAGAATTTGAAATCTATAAGAACCATACAATGTTTTAAATGATAAGCTGCCATTTAGTTCCAATTTAGTTTCTGATTTGACAGTGAAAGTATTAAAGATAACATAGTAGTGGGGATAGAAGACAAGCCTTGAACCCTTGACGAATGGAGGGGAGATTCAATGCCGGTTCTGTGAGTACAAATTATGTCTTAAGTGGTGTTAAATTTTTATAAATTTATGTATGTTGTTATTACATTCTTGTCCAAGATTCCTTGAATTGCCAATTGAATTTTACCAATACCTAATAAATGTATGATTCCATGTAATTAATGTCTGTAATACTTTAAAAAAATGAATGATCCCACATAGTGTCTATAATATTTTATTTAAAAATTAATGCTCATGTCTGTTTCACCAATACTTAAAATTTTAATGACCACGTTTGTGCTACCCACACATTAGTGTCCTGCCTATTGTTTAGTTAAGATAGGAATCAGTGAAGTATTAAACCAAGGAATTTAATACTAGTGTATCGATTTCAGTTCAGCCCTATGCATTTTTTTATCTTATTACACATTTCTTCCCCAAGATTCTTCTATCATCCCAGTACTGCTTGGTAAGTGGTTTTCTAACAATAAGTTACAAATTTACTAATGCAGCAAATTTAATGCAGGTTTAATTGTATGGTTGCAAATTTCAGGTGGACATTTTGTGCTCAAAATATTTACATTGTTTGAGTGTGAAACACTTTGTCTGATGAATCTACTTTGCACTGCTTTTGAAACAGTGGAGTTCTTCAAACCTATCAAGAGTAAAGGTGGCAATTCTGAAGTGTATGTGATCTGCCTAGGCTATGTTGGGCAAAAAACAATGGAACCTTGGCTGGGTGCTCTCAGGGAAAATTACGGTAAGTTGAAGTGAAAATATCAAGTTTTAGTTTTAACTCTTTTAGAAAAGGCATTTTGTAGTGAGAAAGACAGACTCGTTTAGAAAAAAAAAGTAATGTTTTCAGTTTAAATTTTATCTCAATACTACGTTAAAACAATAATTAATATTTTATGTCTTTAATAACAATGAAATACAAATTGGATTGTTCTCCACTCGAGTTTCTCTTTACCTTCTACAAAAAATGTAACTTGTAGTAAAACGGTAAGCGTTCAAAAAATATTTTTGAAATATATATCTAATAATAAAGTTTGATCACTTTCATAATTTATTTTAGTCCTGAATAATGAAACATTATAATTGATAAAAATAAATAATATTATAGTATTGGCTTGCTTTTTGCAGTTTTGATATATTTTTACCCTCATATTATTTTATAATTGTGATTTACTAATTATAATTTTTTATTTTTTTAAAGTATAGTCACTAAAATATTTTTTTCCTCCATACGATTCCATTTTTTATAATAAAAGGGCCAAACAAAATGTACAAATTTTTTTTCTCTACAATTTTGAAATGGATGAAAATACGACCAAAGTTGAAATACATACAAATTTTAGATTGAGTGTTTTCATTTCTCCGAATGAAACATCTTATTTTGATTTTTTAATAAACCTTTTTTTTCTTAAATATACATTTTCTTAAAGCTCATTATTTTGTCTTTAAAATGATATACCGGGTGTTCGGAAAGTCTGGAAACGGTTTAATATTTCGTATATAAGGAAAATTTAAAGGTAGATGTGATTGAGGAACCTACTCTATGTAAAAATACTGTTTTATTTAGATTTCCAAAAATGTATCCGCCATCTTAGATTCACCATTTTGAATGTAACTTTGTTTTTTTAAACAAGTCATGTGATACATCATTTCGATGTAGAATTTTACGAGAAAACCAACATTGAAATTTGCACATAAATATCTTTAACCGATTAAAAATGGCGGCCAAAAAGCACCGAAATCGTGTTTTCCGATTTTGCCCCATTTTGCTGTTATAACAGTCCAAATTCCATAACATTATTATTAAATGAAAGTACCAAAAAGACAGAGAATTGATACAGTTTCAACCAATACGCTATACATATTTTATAGAAAAACAAATACCTAACCTAACCTATGTAAGAAAACCATTTAATAGCCTAGAGCCTAACCAGTTTGACAAACAATATTTAAGAATTATAAATTGTATAGAAACACACCAATATTATTTGTACCCATGTATTAACTTCACTAGTAACCAAAAACACTGTAAAATCATGTTTAAATGTAAGCTACATCAAACCAATATTATAAGGTAAACTATGCCATAACCTATTCAAAGGAATAAACTCCAAAATACGATCAAATTCACAACACATAAAAAAAAGAAAGAATCCTGTAATTGAAAAACACCATCTTTATTTATTTATTCAACCAGATTTCATTAGATTCCACATTTATTATCAAAACACTTCAACATTAAATTAAATCCGAATTCGCACTAGTACTGTGTACTAGTAGACCGCAAAATGTAAATAACATAGGAACAGCTGTTAGTAGCCTATGGTTATAAATAATTTTAAAGTGAGAATTTATTTATTTCAAAAACACAAACCTCAGCAGAAAACTATTGTAAAATATTAACATTTATAATTATTTAGCCATAAATCAATATAAAAAATTAGCTCATAAGTAGCGAAATATATGTAAGTAAAGTTGAATGTTGTGTAACTAAAATAAGCCTCTGTTTACATGACGCCATATTTGTACTAAGTTAAAGATGTTACACGCGATTTAAATTAAATTCTTTCTATTAAATAAAATATGTGTATTTTGGCAACAACGAACTAATAAAGTCTATACGATATCTGAGATATCCAGTTATAAGATATACGACTTCAAAAAATTAATCAAAATCAAGTGAAATCAAGTACTACTTTATACCAACAACCAGAGGAAGCGAGAAGATTCAAGTAGTCACTACGCGGAAGGAGACAAAAGATGAAAAAAACCGAAAGATGATGATGGGTTTTTAAAGCATTAGAAGCCGTACTGAGTTACAGTGAAGTTGTGTATTTAACACCATCAAGTAAAAGTTTCATTAAAACAGTTTTTTAAAATTAAATAAGTGATAAATTCAGTGAAAACGATCAGAGATAGGTATGCTCTGTGTTACTATTAACATTTCGGACTTTGAACAGTAAATTTCCATGAACAGTAAAGCCAAATAAGAACTCAATAATTTTCTTCAAAAATGATGCCAAATTTTGCAAATCTAAAGCCATTAAATTTTAACCTTGTAATTAAGGCGAATAAGTAAAAAGCATATTCATGTCAGCCGAGTTCCTTACCCCGAGATAGACATTAAACCTATTTAAATAGCCTATTTAGCCAATATGTAATGTAAAAGAAAAACATAATTCCAAAATAAAAATTGTGACTGTTATAACCCTAAAAGAAATCCAGTGTTATTATTTATAAGGCTACTCCTGAAGCCAATACAAAGAAAGGTATTTTATATTTATAAATTATTATTTATAACATGGATAGTATTATAAATGGCTTTCAAACGTGAGGCATGTTAATAACGAAATCCTATTCACATTTATAACTCATTAGTATAATTAACAAATTTATATATAAATATATTTATAAAAATATTATACTGTACTATTAAAAAAAAATTAACTATTCTTTTTTTGGATTTAGAATTAAACAACCTTTCACACAATATGCCACACAATGATATTTGGGAATATTTAAAATTTTTGAGTTACAGCCATTTTGATTTTTTCAAAATTGATTTCGAGTGGTTCAACCAATTATCCTTGTGTGGCATATCGTTTGAAAGCTTATTTAATTTTGAATCCAAAAAGAAGAATAATTAATATTTTTTTAAATAGTATATCAAAATGGGGCAAAATCGGAAAACACGATTTCGTTGTTTTATGGCCGCCACTTTTAATCGGTTAAAGATATGGTTGTGCAAATTTCACCGTTGGTTTTCACTTGAAATGTGGTGATCGAAATGATGAATCACATTAGCACCTTCCCATTTAAAAAAAAAAGTTATATTCAAAATGGCGGATCCAAGATGGCGGATAAATTTTTGGAAATCTTAATAAAATAGTATTTTTTACATAGAGTAGGTTCCTCAATCACATCTACCTTTAAATTTACCTTATATACGAAATATTAAACTATTAAACCGTTTCCAGATTTTCCGAACACCCGGTATTATAATATGTTATACTTTTAAGTAAGGTAAGTAACAGAGATTTTTTTTAAATACAGTCAACTCCCGATTATCCGGGATAATTACCGGCAAGACACTCACGGATAATGTGAAATCCCGGTTAAAGCACTTCGTTATAGTATAGGGCAAATATATATTTGCCTATACAAATACAAGGTATTATGCAAGAATTATAAACATAATGGATATACTGTACCTTTAATCACTCCAGTATAAAAAACTACAAACACTGCATTATTTAGATTGAAATAGCAGTCCAGCAATATATTATTTACAATGTTCAAACACGATTAAAATAGTCTGTCAGAGTTTTATGTTTATTCGCGTTTGCTTCCTTTTTCAAAATTGTGGATCTTATTTTTCGTAACACAAGCTTGTCACATAATAATGCACTACCATGACGGTCTAAATAGTCAAGAAAGCCTTCGATGTAACTCAGAGCTGTGCCGTTTCGGCTAGAGATGTTACGTCAATAACACAACTGCTACTTAGTAACTGCTACTCGTGATTGCAGTAGCATCAGTTTCGTGTTAGTCGTTATCCATTTGCTACAAGGCCGCCTGCCCTCCTGTCACCCGCATTTTTTGATTTTTTCACTTCTCGCCCCACCACCTCTCTCGTTTCTCGGCCCGGTTGACGATCCCGGTTGAGCCGCAACCCATATAAACCGATCCCATTTAATCGGGAGTTGACTGTACTACCAAAACCCCTAGGTAGCTACGCATGACAATATGGAAGGGTCCAGGGTTCAAAGTGTTAAAACAAAATTTCTTTATTCATAAAACCATATTTTATATTTTTCCCGAGGTTATTAATATAGATTTTGTGCAGCATTTCCTTACGAGTAAAAATACATTGTATTATTTCAGGTAGAAGCGTGACAAAGAAAGCTCTATTTCCAAAGACATATCTTCAACCTGAGTTCATACATTTGGCTTACCAGAGTGCTTCATATTTTATGAACCATCAGGTACTTGTATCTTTGTTACTCTCAAATATGATTGCTGGGGTAATTTGCAAATGCACAGGGTGATTCAAAACTGTACATATTTTCAAAGTAGAAATTGGGAAAACGGTATATGTAAGCTTAGGTCCAGAAATTCTTCGCTTCTGACTGACAGTCAATTTGTGGGTTGTACTAAACACACATATAAACTATACGCAAAACATAAATCTAGAGTACTGGCCAATTTTTGTCAATTTTGTAAAAATGTGTACAATCCATTAGTACAAATTAAATAAAATAAAACCTGAACACAAAATCTCCCAACAAATACGTTTACTAACTTCAAATGCATTTCACGGCAATGTCGCCATCCTCAGTGTATAGTTTGGTTACTGTAGCCCGTGCATCACTGAGGATGGCGACATTGTCGTTGAAACACATTTGATGTTAGTAAACATATTTGTTGGAAGATGTTGTGTTCAGGTTTTATTTTATTTAGTTACTTTCTTACAAGTCAAGCTCAATAGTTATTTATTTAGTACAAACTAACTTAAAAGACATACAATTTGTGTTATGTAATTTTTAAGAAGATCCCAAATATTTTGTTCTAAAACCCATCGTTTCTCTATTTTTGAAAGTACTAAAGGACTAAAATTTTGGAACAAATTTGTGGTGTTAGAGATATTTCTATAACTAACATGAAAACTATAACGGATCTGAGATTTTGTGAAAAAGTCAAATGTACAACTACTCATTTCCCAGCTTAGTTCAATAAAGAAATGTTAGAGATGGTAATCTATTTCTAGAAATAGTTTTCAAATCAAATAAATCAGCAATATTTGAGTTACAACATTATTGTTACTATGAAGGAATTTAACATCAAATAAAACAATAAAGTTTGTGATATAAATTGTTTTAAATATATTACTTTATAAAGTCAACTGTCAAATTAAATTCTTGATGCATTTACAGAAACAAAATTAATAATGAGGTACAAAAATATTTTTCTGTTTTGATTCTCTGACCCGACAAAATGATCATCAAGCGGAACATAAAGCTGATCTAAATGCCGTAGGTGGTGGTTTTCCAAATATTTTACGGTTTTAAATATGGATAAAAGTTGTTATATAAATTTTAATCTTAGAGG
>JAGFPH010000298.1:421994-441216 GCA_018207615.1 Philaenus spumarius | reverse complement strand
TGTTATATAAATTTTAATCTTAGAGGAGAGTCTAAATTTAAAGTCCCAATTTTATATAAATATACTGGTTGTGTAGTTTTAAATACGGATAAAAGTTGTTATATAAATTTTAATCTGAGAGGAGAGTCTAAATTTAAAATCTCTATTTTATATAAATATATGGGTTGTGTAGTCGGAAAAACATGATTTGAAATAAAACAAAAGAAATTTGGGAGTGGTTTTGGATGATCGTATAACGTGGAAATGCACATTGCTAATTTAAATTTTAAATTAAACGATATTTTAAGTGTATTTTTTCACTTAAAATATGACTTCCCGGGAAACATTTATGGAAAATTTATTTTTCCATGGTCCACAGTAGGTCAGAGTATGGGATCTGTTGTTGGGGAGGTACGTGTATTACCAATTATAGGGCTTTGATGGTAATACAGAAGAGGTTCATACGACTTATATTAAATAAAACGAGAATGGTGACATCTTTACCATTGTTTCGATGCCTCTCTGTATTACCTCTTCGTTATTTGTTTATTTACAAAGTCCTTAAAGTATTTTACATTAGGAGTCGAGATTCTTTAGTTTTTTGCAACAGAATTGATTATTTTTTAAGATGCGAAAGCAAAGCAAAGGTACCCAAAGCAACTTTAACAAGTTATTTAAATTTCTTCTCTATAATTACTCCTAGACTCTACAATAAACTTCCGGACAAAATAAAAAATTTAATACTCTAAACAAATATTTGATGCTGCTAAAGAAGGGACTATTGAACATTGACTATGCGGAGAGCTTGTTGGATGTGGACGTGTGATAGAACAGTGTGGTTTGTGAGGGGTGTGTCTGTGTTAGAGAGACTGGAAGTAGTTTGAGTTTGTGTGTGGAAAAGAGTATGAAAGTGTATTGTGCAATTAAAATTTAGACAAAGTAAAATTTTAAGTATTTTTGTACATTTAACCTTTTATATAATTATTGTTAAACCTTTTATTGTATATTTAAAATCTTTTATACTAGTATAATTGGGCCTACTGTTAAACCTTTTTATTAGTTTTGATATGTTTGTTTCCATTCCGGTTTGTTAATTTGTCTTACATTTTTCCCGCTATTTGTATTTATATGTCTTGCCAATATGTTTTTATTTTTGATTATAAATTTAACTGCCTCCATATCTCTTTTTTTTACTTTTTTTTATAATTTAACTAGGGGGCTTTGCCCCCTGCTCGCTCCGGGAGGCCCAGTTCAACTAATTCATGAATTTGTTAGCCTGGAAGTTATGCAATATGTCTCCACTACGCAAAACACGGCGCTTGGAAGTTATGCAGTGGTCACCGCTACACAATACATATATTTAATCTATTCTTATTATTGTATAATTATGAGAAGAAGAAGTAGAAAAACTTTTTATATAATATAGAGATTAGAATTTACTTCTGCAACTTCAAAACGAACTTGTCCTATATAGGTTGTCAAATATTTTTTTTTTTCAAATAAGTTTTATTTTATATTACAAGTTGTTATTTTATTTTATACTTTATTATTGTGTAGTTATGTTCTAAATTGTTTATTTTTATTGTTTATGTGATTGTATATGTATCAGGAAATGAAATAAATATCTAAAAAAATGACCAAGATAATCAACAGTGACAACAAAATCTCACCAGGGTTTATTTTTTGCATCAAATTTTTCCTTTTAGCTCATGAAGTAACTGAATAATAATTTTACATTTTGTTTCAGATAATGGTGATACTGTTTAATGTGAAAACATTCAAAACCTTTTCAAAAAGCGACGAAGCAATGATAGAGAAAACATGTTTAACTGTAGCAGAAGAATTTATTGCTTTCTACGGATTGAGACGGATTGGTCGCCATCAGATGTTAGTGGGAAATGATATTTTGGTAAGAATAGCTCTTTATTTGCTTAATTTATATAAGTATAACAAAAATTACCAAATGATTTGAGTAAACTGTCTCAAGCAACATATATGTGTTTATTACTCGTATAATATCATCATAGTCCAATATAACAAGCGTGTTACTTTCCTTTAATTGGGGGAAAGCTGGAAGCTGTTATAATCACTCTAGTAGGTTACCGTTATAAATAATCTGATAAACAATAATAAACTTCAACCACTATATTGGAACAATCACAAATTTTTAAGTTTTACCAGTTTTTTCTCAGATGTCTGTGACATATGCGACCCGTGAAACGATAAAATAAAGAAAATGGTAAATTAAAATATTTATATACATATATAAAGACACAAAGTATGAAGGGAATAATAAATTTAAACATATACATTCTTATATATTATATAAAAATGAGAGACGCAAAATAAAGTAAACTATTAGGATTTAATTACATTCTTATAAATATATAAATAAAAGACGCAATGTAAATAAGTTTTAATAACAATTTAATAAATAAATAGAACAGACTTAGATTAAATAAATAAAGCAGACTTAAACTAAATATATTACAAAATACATCGTTTGTAAGTGAACATCGATAAATAAGAACAGTGCGTATTAAACCAGATCGAAACAAAAAGAACAATATCTTAAAACATTTACAACACAATTTAAACAATAATAAAAGAACTATGTAACACAATCATGTGTGGCTCAAATGTCTGTAATAAAGAAAGGAGAATAGATTCTTACGTTGGTAGCAGTGCTGGTTGGAACGAGTAACGTGGATTTCTGTCTTGAAAGAGAATACTGACTTCTGAAGAGTCATGGCATCGAGTCTGTTTTAATAAATTTGGAGGTCCCACATTTGTCTTCAGTTTAAATGAGTTTTTTGTAATTTGGCGTCAAGTTTTGTAGCCTAAGGGCAAGTATGTTGAGTGTATAAAGTAAGTACACTTCGTCGTCAAATTTTTACAAGTAATTCGGCAGGATTAAGATGATGTGTGTTCACGATCATGTGGCCATCATGATTTGTATTAGTGAAAGAAAGAACTGTGAATTGTGAAAGGATAAAAAGTGATATATGAACCCATCGGACAATACGCAAGTATTTTATTAGTAATTTGAACTTTTCTTGTATTTTTGAAGTGATAACTTCTATTGGCCCGTTGGGCACTTTCGACTTGGCTATGTTTTCGAAATCTCGCGTCACGCCAGATTTCTCGCGAGATCTTGCATCACGCCAGATTTCCCGCGTCACGCCAGATTTCTCGTGAGATCTTGCATCATGCCAGATTTCGCGCGAGATCTCGCATCACGCCAGATTTCTCGCGAGATCTCGCGTCACGCTTTTGTTTAGACACAAGTCAGATCGTGGAGAGGGAATATTATTAATACATTATTTACATTTATTAGCATAGCAATCAAATTAACACATAAGAATTAGTTAATATAACAGCTGATTTCGCCCATCATCTGTAATTCTTAAACAAAACCCAGCGTAGATTATATTTTGGGGTTATGTTTACAACTTCAACCATTAAAATTTCTTGTGATGTTAATTTTCTTATATATTAGTTATACAACTAATGTAGGCTTCTATAACTATAAGTTATATGGGCTTCTACACATTATAAGATTTGCTTTGGGGTTATAAACTGTATATAAAACTAACCTTTGATCATCAATATATTCGTTTATACAAATTTAAAGAAGGATACCTACTGTTTAACTTCGGAAACATTCGTACATCTTTGTATAACATATTTGATTATTAATTTCTTTACTGTAATATTAACAACTTCTAAATCATTTGATCTATCAATATGAAATAAAAGGTAACTAAAAGATAATATTTTTACCTTTCTTTAAATATATAATAACGGATATAAATAAACAATTTGAACAAATAGGCCTACAGTTTTATAATCCTTATAATTGTACACATTTACCGAGTTAAAAATCCCCGTAGTCATAGAAGTTATCACTTCCAACGTGTGGTCTTAAGCACACCCAGTTAATTTTTTTTTTTTATCATTGCACAACTTAGAAAAATTTACTTTCTAAAATTTTCAGTCTGCTATTAGAATCATTCTTCTTAGATATTTGTTTAACCCTCCCGTGGCAGACTGCCCAAATTGACATTCTCTCAGGCGTAAGATGCAACCATTTCAAACCTATGCGAGAATTTGCATATTCGGTTATTTAATACACTTAAAATCATCCAATCGTAATAAAACCGGCACCGTTGGAAAGGAAATCAATTAAACTTTAATTTTTGCATTTAAAACTTTTTCGTAAAACGTACATTTACATATGTAATCATCGTTTTAAAATATGCAGATCGGGTTACAGCTATTTTACGTGTGAATTTGCATACAATTGTACTGTTATTTCCCACTTCTTCAACGGGCAACACCATCTACAGAAGTATTTCTGTTGAGATTATAAAGATACCATTAGATTCGTCAAGATTTTATCTTTCTAATAGTGCCTTCCAATCAGATGTCACTATTTTACGCGATTTATGACGAAGATTTCTGTAAATCCTTGCGATTGGACAATTTTCAACCGAGATAACGCCTACAAAATTGTGTTTTTACAGATTTCTTGATACTATTTTGTAGAGAATCGTTCGATCTTTCTAACGGTGGGAAATAAACTAGAAATAACCAGTTTTTTGTTTGTCTAGACAGCAGTGGAAAGTATATAATTAGGACGGCCGGCGCTTGTCGCTCCCAAATGTCCCTTCCTGCCTGTCGTAATATCGATGACGACTTTTCATTATATTGATGTCATTTTGTTATTCAAATAAAAATAACTCTAACACTTTTGTGAACTAAGGAAAGACAAGTATACCGTTCTTTTCTTTGATTTATCCTCTACAATTTGTTATAATAATATTTCATTTTTGGGCAAAGCATATATTAGTAAATTACGTTTCAAATTTGGCCTAGTTTTGTTAGCAGTCGTGTATTTGGAACATAAAAACTGGTGTTTTCAAAATTTGAAATTTGAAATTGATAAATGTTTTTATACAGTTCTATTCAGAAATAAATTACGAAAATTGTTTACGCTTACGAAAAATTTACAAAAAATGTTTACTACTTGTTATGTAGGCCTAAAGTTGAACTTTTTCCTTTCGTTACTGAACATTTTTTGTTTCTTGAGCTAATAACTATTACAATTTTACATCAATTAATTTTTTAATTGCATATATGAATTCATTGAACTTTTCTCTACAAAAAAGGTATAGAACACTTTTGGATTAAGATAGAATTACTATTTTAGGCAATTTTTAAAAATATGCTTGCAAAACACTAAAAACCGGCTTGCTAATTTGAGCTATAACCAGGGCTGGTCTAGGGTTAATTAAGATTGCGTGTCATTTAATTAATATTTTTTTTATGTTAGCTAATATTGAATTCTGCAATCATGTTGTATGTTTTATGTATATTGATGATATTTTGCTGTTGTGAGAACATTCACGCATGTTTGAGTAAACGCTTTGTTGTTAACTACAATGTTTTAACTTTCATTTGTTACCGCAATCCTACTTAATGAGTACTTTTTCAGCTTGAACCTCGACTGAGATAAGTTAATTAACCCTTGGAGCACTGAAGACATATTCTTAAAATGTAGCCTAACGCTTATTTTATTTTGAAAATAAAAACGCATTTTTTTACATCAGATTTTTTTTATTCAACTCTGAGATCCTTTAGGAAGAAAAAACAACAATATAATAGCAATGAAGTGGAAACTGTAATAATGGAGCAAAAATTAATTATTTTTAATTTTTATTTATTTTTTTACTTAACTTACATTTATGTATATAAACACAAAAGTAATGATAACAAGTTTTTGAGCTATGCAGGTTAGGCCTACATTTCTCTCGTATGAAAATGTTCAAAGCAATGTTAGTAAACAATCCACCATTACAATTAAGCGAAGTATTCCGCTTACCGTGTAGAGAGTCACTGGTGTATCGGCAGTCAGTGACCAAAACATACGAAAACATCGAATTGTATCGATCAATATTGTCGTGACGAGATAGTTAGTGCTTCTACGTAGTGAACCAACATTCTTGCGCATTCTAACTGAGTTTCATACAAGAAACTGAGCTTGTAATCTGAAAGGAAAGTTCTAGGTGTTAAAATACATAATAAGTAGCTATTAGGTTGTATTTCAGTTTTCTTGTTTTAGCACGATTAATGGTTAATAACAAAGAACTTTTAAAAGGTAATATTATTTACAGTAGAAACATAGATAGTTTATCCTACTTAACTGTTTGTTACATTAAAAATATGTCCACGTCACTAATCTAAACATTTAAAATTTATAGCGCTTATTGGAAGGACGGGTTTCACTTTGTATTAGATCGACCCATAACAACATCAATGCATAATACGTCCACAGTTTCAGCAAGCTCAGTTTCTTCAAAAAACTTGAAATCCAGTAATAAAGGTCCATGTCGCACTGAAGGTTGAAATCTTGAAAATTGCACAATTTCCAACCGCTTTATGAACGTGCGTTGCTCTTACTGCGCATTAATCGCACCACCCGGAAATGCAATATACAAGATATTGACTTCAACCTCACCATGCACATGTATTAGCTTATATTTCAAGTTTTTGTCAAGTTTCGAGATGTTGTTGAAACCAAATCATTAAATCAGGATGACAGAACTTGCGAGTGAATTGTTGACTTCAATATCGAAATCAGTAGCACCCAAACTATAACAACTATCACTAATGGGAACTTTCTCTGAATATTTTATCTATTTCACTGATGTAAAACTCATTACCAAATTGTCCCTCTGCCATGTTTGTTAATGACTTAAACTCACAAGATTAAAACAGCTGAAAATAAATTAATATAAATATAATAACTCACACTATAAAATTTTCCCAATATTCATTAATGCAATTAGTTTTACAATGCTTAGGTTAAATACTTTTGTGCTAACACATCAAATTAGTATGGAATCATAGGAATTAATTACAAAAATTGGTAAGAAATATGGGGAAAAGTTTTAACATGTTTTGTTTACAACTGAGAAAGGTAGAATATGAAAATATTATTGTGAGAGATTTGAAATAATTATTTTGGTTGAAACCAAAGATAAATATTTATTTTTTGAATTTACTTCAATCCTTTAATTGTGTTAGTATGTACTAGTTTAAAATAACAACTAATAATTTTGCAGAAATCAACGCATACTTCTTGTGTCGGAAGTAGACTACATGAAGGTACGTTCAATGAACTGCATCGGAAAATGAAACTGGAACCAACTCAGAATTTGAAATGTCTTTCCAAAAAAATTGAAGAACTTCCTGGACTATGGGAGTATCCAGAAGAAATTGTCAAAATACAGGTGAAGTGATTAAAATATCTCTTCTATTCCTTATTCTTCTACTTATTCTTATACTATCAGTAGGATTAGATTAATAGTAATTGCCACGCAGTTAATAAAAATGTCTAGGTATCTAAAATATTTATTTTTATTAACATCGTTGTACTTCTGGTTATGACATTATTATTTTTACTTTTCACTAGGGTAAAACCCTCAACTGTGATAATCTGTGTTAGACCTTATTAGCCTGCCTAACTGCTCTTGGATTGTTAAAAATACAAACATCCCGTTCAGTTGTTGTTAAACAGCTCATAAGAACTACATTAAAAACTAGAAGCTTTGGATTAATGCAGACTCTGAATTTTCAGAGACATAGCAGTTTAATAGCTAGCTATAGTATTACTTCTTTTGAAGAAAGAGAATTTTGTACACCTACATAGGGCCTACATCTTGTCACCACAGTAATCAAAACTCAAATGGCGAATAGATCGGTTGTTCCAATGGGGCTTCCTTACACCTGCGGATTGTCCAAAAGTTCTTTCACTCGGTCTTTTTTCAAAACTGCAAAAGTGGCGAATCGTCTGTTGACGGTCGGTGTATAGTACGAGCACCTTCATAAAGAAGCATGCATTTTACTTTTATAAAAATGCTGGTCGGTGCAATGTGCACACAGCTTTATCCATTACTTTTTCTCATTGTCTATGGTGTCTGGACCTGTGTACGTTACGTTTGTAAGAGTTTTGTTTAGTTGATCTAATTTAGTGAAAGAAAAAGTGAAATAAGTTTATAAAATAAGAATTTTCAAGTATACAGTTCAATTCTATGATTTATTCTCCACAATTTGATATTATAAAATGAAAAATTTTTTAATTAATTTACCAACCTTCAAATGGTCTTATTAATTTCCCCTCTACTGCTGCTGGGTCTTACTAGTTTCGACATAAACCTTTGTCATTAATTAATTTAAAAAATTCCTAAATAATGTTTCAAAATAGGCTTAATTTTGTTAGCAGTCTTGAAGTAGGAACATAAAATCTGGTGTTTAAAGAAAAAAATTTGGAAATTGATATATATTTTTTTACATTTCTAATTAGAACTCAATTACAAAACTTTTGAATATTTTGATAAAATTACCAAAAATGTTTAGGTAATTGTCTCAAGCCAGTGGAGAGTGGAGTTTTGTGATTTTATGAGACTAACTGATGCCATTACAAAACATACAAGTTTGTATACTTGTAAATAAATATCATACCAATTTGTATGATTTATTTGCTACAAAGTATGATTTTAACAACAAGAAAAAACAAAACCAGGACCTTCTCCCGCCCCTGGGGGTATTCCATATCCCGTCCCCTCCATACCCCCGTGCATACATTCTGGATCCGGCCTTGGTTGATGAACAGTCGTTTAGGGATTACTGTCCTAACATCTGTAAAGTGGCAAAAATTATATTAATTGAAAAACCTAAAGAGAGCAAATTTATCCTGCTACTAATAGGCCAATGTACAATTGCTGAACACAATAAGCAAGCTCTTTGAAAAGTTAATGGGTAACAGAGGTGCCAGGGAGATTAGCAGAAACATAGTTTGGCTATGTTGGCAAAGGCTATTATCAGCTAGTGCCATGAATGAGGTTAAAGTGGTAGGGGAGGCAAATAGCGGGCCCTATACAAATCGTAATTTCTGTGCTTTGATAACGCTTGACATAAAATATTTGTTGTAACGATGCCCTGTGGAAGAGAATCATTAAAAAATGGAAGAGCAAAAGGTTTCACCATAATTATCTAGGGGGGGGGGGGGGTATTCAAGAACTATTTTTAAGATAGAAAAATCAGAGATGCAGGTGATTTGTGGGGTATTCCAGGATTCAGTACTGGGGCACTTGTAGAATATATACTACTACGATTAGGTATAAAATCTTTTTTGATATACAGTAGAGTCCGCTTTATCCGGCGTAATATAGCGGAGTACCAGGCCGGATACCATAAAAGCCGGATAATCCGGTATATGGTTAAAATAAGCCAATAAACGTACATGATAAAACTTTACAGTACTACTGTAGTTTACATTAGAATCATTCAATAAAACCAGGAATAGATATGGACCAAATCTTGGGGTTTATTATAGTAGATACAACCATTGTTACAAGTGTATTTAACTAGAGCACTGTACGTACAATATTGTATAAAAACCTCAAACAAATTTTGCATTAAAAGTTGTATAAAAATGATGGAGCAAATTAAAATTTAATGAAGAATATGAAGTGAATTGACTAATTTTTTATAAATATCTTATAGTAAATTATTGAACTTAAATATAATTTTAAGGCTCAAAACTTGTTAAAATGTATTTAACTAAAGATTTTATATTTGTTAATCGTCACAGCAATAAAATAACAGAATAACTTAGTGCTATTTTTCTCAATAGAAATTAATTTTTAATTAAAAAAAAGTCTTTTATAGTTTTTTATATTCTGACCTCTTTTTTGCTGTTATATTCTTTGGATGCTGGGCCGGATAATCCGAGGGGTCGGATAAAACGAGGCCGGATAAACCGGACTTTACTGTATGTTGTTTACCTTACGTGTGTATTGTTAATTATAATATAGTTAATTAACGTACAAAGGATCCTCCTATTTTCTTAATTGCATTATGGCCGTTTCGGCTTTTGTTCATGGTTATGTGCATCTTTTCAGTATTCTCTACTTGATCAAAACATTTGTTTGATGATACATTTACAACATTTGACATACATTTAACTTTGAGTAACTTAAAACTTTTACATTTAAAACACACAAAGAGTAAATTTGTATCAAACCAAATGTTTAGAGACTCGTTCATTTCCGGACATGAGTAACCGGTGATGATTGATAATATACTGCACCTGTCTCTCTTCTACAATACAAAATACTGGACAAAGAGGTTAATTCCAGATCTGAAGACTGGGTGAGAAGAAATCATGGAGGTAGGATACCACCTTACACAGGTTTTAACCGGATCCAGTTTAATGGTGATAAATGATGACAAGAAGTCACTCTGACTAATCCAGATAAAAAGATGACAGTGAGGAGATGAACAGTCAGGTGGAGACTACACTGGATACTTCATTATTTATCGAGAAGGAAGAGGATAAGTGACCAATAATCATGTCTTTTGTGAAAAACAAATGACGCAGAAGGATAAAGATGAAAGTAGTGTGAAACTCTAGTCTTCTTCGGAAGTAATGCATTTGCGGTTCTAGGGTGAAGATGCCGGTTGTGGTTTGGGGGGGGGGGGGGGGTTATCTGGATGAACTAGGAGTCCCATATTCAGTGGATAAAGCATTTCCTTCCTCCAGAAAAAAAGCCATCTGTGTACATTTTAACAAAGTCCTGGCACCAAAGAACTGAAGTAGCAATGACTTTAGATGTCTTAGAAGGTAAGTCCAGTGTAATTTTGACTTTTACATTTTTCCAGAATAGCTCAGAGAGATGGGTACGGGTGCATTACAGTCAGTTTAGAACATGGTGGGCATAGTTGATGTATGCTTGTTTAACGTTTGATCTTGTAATGATTGGGGTAGATAACTTACCCCAACCACTTTAAAATAAATTAAAGACAATTGAATATCATGAAAGCAAATAGAATAAATTGGATTTATAAGAATAAATGAAACTTGGAATGAATTGTAAACAGAGATGCCGAATGGAAGTTAAACAGGAAAAATGGTATCAGATTCCGAAGTACAGCGAACAATAGAGCCTGTCGATAAAAAGCATTCACAAATTTGCACACGCCACTGAAGAATTGCAAACTGCCAGCAAATTGGGCAGCCAATAAAATGATTTAAAATTCAAAATCAACCAATGAGGGAAAAGGTGAAAAACACGCCGGAAGAAAGTGGAAAACCAAGCTAATCCACGAAGAGTCAGTTGTGGTCTGCACTTGGAAGTTACTACACCGCTTTAAAAGTTTCAATAAATTCAACACCACTATAAAAGGGTTAAATTAAATCAATCTAAGTGCAAGAAGTGCGTGGGCGTGCTTAATAATTAATATATGTAAAGTGTGGAGTGCGAAAGTAAAATAATTAATAAATATAAAGTGTTTTGTAAGGAGTAGGAAAGGAGAAAGGATAATGTGAGTAAAATATAATGACTTAAATTATTATGACAGATTTCGAAATTTAAATTTAAAATCATAATACACATACCAAACATTAATCAAATTATATAAAAGATTTTAACATTTAATGAAGTAATAAACATAATCCATTTTGAGGTGAAATCATTAAAGTTAGCCGAAAATAGGGTTCATTTAAGAACACCTGAGAAGCAATTGGGATTGATCCTACACATGATAAAGAAGGGTTTTAAGTTATCAATTCTGAAAGAGTTAAGTTAAAGGCGTTAGTAAATGGAGAATAGTGCTTAGATTTGAAAGGTAGAAATAACATTAGTTAATTTCAATATAGAAAGGGTAATTTTCATGTACTAGTACATGTATTTACAAGGACGATTAATAATTTGAATAATATTATCCATTTAGTTCCATGTATTTAGAAGAGTTTCAGGAATGATCATTATTTTAAATAATCTGGTTAATTTAATTTGATGTGTTTAAAAGAGTTTAAGGAATAATTATCTATTCGGATCATTTTGTCAATTTAAAATTGGACTGGAACTTTGTAAAGAAGGAGATTTAGAAGCATAGTAAAAATCATTACTTATTATTAATCATAGGAGTAGATCATTATTTTGAAACCATGTGTCTCTGTAATTATTGAATCCTAGTACTTTCGAGTACCTCTAGAGCCAAGCAATATTTTGATTCCATTCTGGGATCTGGTGGACGCTCCCAAATACTAATTGAGTCGTTAGTGGAAGGTAAAGTCCATTTCAATATAGTGAAGAAGTAATTTTAAAATAACAAATCATTATATGATTAATTTAAAACAAAGGGAGAACTCATTCACATATTAAAAGCCTAAGTCTGACAATTTGTTTAAGGATTTCATGAAGTGTCTAAGTAGAAGAGCTTGTTGGTTTTTAGTTAACTTGTAAAGCGGTTCTATCTTGAATTCTTATTCCATAGCACAGATATGAGTAGTTTTGCAGCAACCTTGGCTGATTGTAGAGTATGATACTTCTTGACACGAAGGAGAATCCCACACGTCACTCTCATAGATCATTTTTAATCAAATGTGGATGATGTATGACATTCTTAATATCACCATATTAAAGCCACATTCTCGACTCGTTGTATACTGCTTTCCAAGCGTTTCAATATTCTAAACATTGTGCCTACCAAAAGTAATCTCTATAAGTAATTTTGTACTGAAATGATTTCTTTGTGAAATGAAAACAATTATGCGTTGCTACAACACTATTTAAAAAAAAAATACTGTGTAAATTTTGAACCATTACAATCTAAACGGTACAAGAGATAGTTTTCACAAAAAAACTGTTACGAAAAACAAACCCATTGTCATTTCGAGAAGTTGCATTGCTAAGCAAAACATATTATTTGTACTTTTGTACCTACAGGTAAAACAAAACTGCCTACCAAAGTTGCAAATCCAGCTCGCTAAGCCCATGGGTACAGTGAGACAATCGAGGTTTTGCCAACGACAGATTCTAAAGCTTTACCAAGAAGTGAGCGCTTTAGTCAGTATGAAACCTTTGTGCAAGTAAGTGTTGATTTTAAGCAAAAATCTTCTTAATCTTCTATCGTTTTTTAAATACTTTAGATTTTTTGGGAATTAAATCTGGTTTATCTTTCCATCAAGTTTGGTGTTGACTGTATAACCCTGAGTCCTTTCATGTTCTCTGGTAGCGCTACAATAACTTTATTTACAAGCCCTCATTCAGCACTTATTTACAAGTTTTCCATCAGCAATCGTATATTCTTTAATTTCCATTGCCTATTTGGCCCCTGCTGACTTTTTTTATTCCTTAAGTTTGGGTACCCTCTCAAGACATAAAGATTTTATAAAATTGAGGACATAAAACAAAAATTGCTGGATGGACTAAACAAGTTTCTACATGTTTCATGCAGTAGATTGGAAATAAGGGTTAAGTTGAGTAAAAACAATAATAAAATTAAAAAATTAAAATGGTGTAAAACACAAATCAAAGTAAATGAAAACACTTTTTTTATGTTGCCTCTACAATAACTGATACATTTTTAGTCAACAAATAACATTTTATAATGAAATTAATTCCGAGAAAATTAAATTATGCAATTTATAATGAAACATTTGTTATACAAATTATTTGTTCCATGTTAATAAAAATGAGAAATGTACTTAATTTTACTAGTGATGTTGGTATATTATTATTGTTTGTACTTTTTTATTAATTCTTCTTATATATTGTAATAAGTTTATATTCAACTCCTTTGTTTTATATTGCACAGATCTCTACTTTTGTTTATGTAAGAAGACTCATTATCTGTTAAAAAAAAATGGTGTTTTAAGATGTTCAAATTGTTCATCTTATTTTAATTTGATAAATCTTGAAAATCAAAATGTTTAGCAATCTGCTGGAAATGTTCCCTGGATACAGAAAGTGCTATGTGTCCCACCATCCATGGGAGAGCAATGTAGAAGAGGCTCAGAGACAAAGTGTTTCGGAGCTCTTCTCAGCTATAGCAGACTTAAAGGAAGAAGATTCTCTTTGCATTGTTGGATTGTCGTTGCTTACACAGTTTACAGTAGGCCTGGTCTTTCTACTTGCCCATTCTTTTCATCATGTGAGTTTTAACTATTTAATTCTGAATCTATAATATAGCCTACTTTATTATTTTTTGTTCACTTTAAAATGCCAACTAAGCATTAACTCATTTGTATAACAATTCATAGATATTTATTTAGTTTCCTTTTTTTACAAAATATCATTTATTTAACCCTTAAAGCGCTAAGCTAAAATATGGGCTTCTGCTCATTTAGAGTTAAAAAAAATAAATAGTTATTTTCTCAATGTTCTTTTAAAATTTTTATTCTTAGGTTTAAGTAATACACACAAAAATACTCAACTAATTTAAAACTTGTTTTTAATATTTTTTAAGAATTGAAAAAAACTAATTTAAACTAAACTTGGCAAAATTTATATTGAAAGTTTCATAAACTATGGAATCATCTAAGCATGTGTTTGCGTTTAAAGGCGCTAACCGCGCTTAGATATTGGGTCGTGCCCCGTTTAAAGCCGCAAGTTAAGGGTTAAGTTTTATTATTTTATTACAATTTATTTAACACTTGTTTAAATTAAAATAAGTTAAATCATCAAGAAATATATATTACTACTTTCTCTCTGAGGTTTCTGATTTAGGTAAATAGTTTTGTTAAATATAAATTTTAAATCTACTTTTTATAATTGTTGTCTTATATATTATGTTAAATAAATTATTGATTATAATTTAATAAATTTGTCTTTTACATATAATTAAAAGTGTTTATTCTAGTCCAAAATATCACCAATTAATTTAAGTCAATTTAACTTCTTTCCTTTGTAAACGGTTAAATAAAATAATCAAATATTATTTTTGCTGGTTCAGTTCTTTTTTCAACTTACTATAAGTCTTATATAATTTTAATTATATCTTGTTTATAATTTGTTATAACTCTTTTTCTTAATATTTTTCTTTCTTTTATTTAATAGGTTTTAATACATTTAATCTTTTCTTAAAGAAAAGTAAAAAAATAGTGCATCTGAATGCTCCACTTAAAATTTTAAATTAACTCCACTTCCGAATACATCCCACTCTCGTTTTTCCTAACATGAATGGACAGTGTTTAAAGTCTTTTCAAACTAGGCCAAAATAAAATGTGCCGGTTTATATTTAATTTTGTAAGACAAGTCTAACCAAATTCAAGGTATTTATTATAAACTATTATTTCTCTATTTATAGTATATTTATTTTTAATTTATGATTTCAAAATATTTTCTCAAACTGTATTTACCAAGTTACAATTCTTGTTATTTTAATTTGGAGGTTAACCCATTTTAAATGTGTCACCAGAACCAGATAGTCATATAATTCTATCTCTTAGGATAATATATAAACATGTTATATTACTTATTAACATTTTAAAAGAATACCTATTTCGGGCAATCCTAGGTACTGCAACAATTTCTAAAATCTTGTATACGGTTTAAAAAATCTTTCTTCTGAAATTTACAAGCACACTCATTTTTTAATATGTTTATACTAATTCAGTCTACAAATAAATAAATAGTACTTTCTCGCAAATGTACCTCAGTACTTTTTTTATATGAGTATAATTTGTATTTTATCAGGTTGGTTTCGTAAAGCCTAATGGAAGTTCAGCTGTACTAGTGTTTGTTAACTTTGTTAAAACATCGGATCTTTCCTGGATGTCAGAATTGGAAGAGAGTTTGTTGAGACACAATGATGAGAACAAGTCTGTACACTCATTTGTACCTATTAAACTGCTCGCATTTGAAGGTGAGAAAACATTAAGCTTAGATATTATTTGAGGTAAGCTGATATAATGATTAAACTTTTATAAAACTCACTACGTCAATTTATAGTTATAATTTTTTTCATGTTTCCTTCTGAACTGTTTAAGTTAAACGTATAATGATTCTTTTTCTGTCCAGCTTTGCCTTTGTTAAAAATAATCAACTCATCCCCTTGCTTTGCCAGGAAACCAAATGAAAGTTACTGATCATAGAAAATAAATATTTAAACTTTTGTCTCTATTCTGTATACGGTGATATACCTACAAACGTAATAGATATTTTGAATATATATCACTGAAAAACCTGTACCTAGAACAGTTCTGACAAAAGAAAATGCTGCACTTGTTTCTTCTTATCTGGTTCTTGGAGTTGTTGATTTATGTTAGTGTAGTATGGATGTGATTTTATTAATTTAGATGCCTTATGACTTCTATAAAATAGTCCATATGATTAGAAAGTCTTTGAAAAGGCTTTCTTGGGGAATTATGGTTTGTAGTATCACTCTGGACTGAACATTTCCGATCATTTACACTTTGTGTATCCCGAGTAAATAGGAAACATATCAAGGATTTGTATGGTGCAATAGCATCTGGAAACGGATTTAAAACCGTTCTTGACAACTCTCATATGGTTTTGATTCGATGTAACGCACTACAACAAAGACATTACTGCTCGGTCTAAGAAAAGTGTTTGATGGCACCCCTATTGTTGTTGGGTAGCATGATTTAACAGTACAGCTACGCATTGTCATTCGCACAATTTATTTTCCTACTTAAAATTCTTTTTACAAATTTAACTGTTACTCCTAAGACGATTTGAAATTTGGGTCACGAAAATTTGAACTTTTTGATTATCTTGTATAAAAAATTGTTTAAATAAATGTTGTTTTGTTTGTAAAAACACTTAAAAAATCTGCATAATAAATCATTAAACAATGAACTAGACACAGAATTTTAACAATATAACAGAAGATCTAAAACAAACATAGAGAGAATATTTATATTTCATCGGAAATAAATCAAGAGTCTCTGTGAAACAATTAGGCCCCAAAGTAGAATGTGTTTTATCTTTCTGCAATGGTTGGTGCTAAGACGAAAAACTTTCTGCGAGTGCGGGTGTTTTAGTAATAAATTAATCAAAGCTGTTTTATAAGTGAATAAGTAATTCACACATGATCAATTCTTTGTGTTTATTTAACTATGTAATTATTTTAATTTTTATAAAATTATAGATAAGCCTTAAAACTTTTTTAATCCTTAATTGTATTTTACATTTTCTTATATTTTGAAACATGGCAAGGATTCATTCAAATCTTCTTGGATTCTCCTTACATTTTTGGATGTTACTGCTTGGGCCATAATTTATTTGTTTGAGACTGGTTTGAAGTGGTTGTAGTACTGAGTCCCGTATTTCTGACGTAGTTTCAAAAATTGTCTGTTTCCTTTGTAACCAGCAAGGAATGTAACCATTACTCATTATGTAAGCCAACATATCAGTAGTGCCAATCTCTTTGTATGAAAAATCGCTGGCTGCAGGGTGTTTAATCATTACATTGGTAATAACAGACCCCCAGCTTTCACAAATAGCTTCCGACATTGGAGTACTTATCAAAAAATAGGAGTTATTGACCGACTATGCCCATCGTCTGTCTCCGTGTTCGTTGATGAAGTACTTGGGCCTAAACTCGCTGATTAGGCCTACATCGATCACAACTTCACTTTTTTCTGTCTTCTTTTTTTTGCCGCTGATCCGTCGTTAAATAAAAAAAAAATTATTATCTGCTCTGATGGTAGATTTGTACTTAACTGCATCTCCCGAATATTGTCTCAAATAATGAGTTTAAAGATTTTTTAAATTATTATTTCTTAGCAACGGTGCAAACAACAAGCTTGCCAGTGGCAGCCATGTTCTCAATATTTTTCAAATCACGCTTCACGCATCAATAGCAATCCACATCTTGATGGGCTAATCGACTAGTTAAACTAGTCGTTTATTCGACTAGTCCCTTATGTAATCGATTAGTTGATTGCTATGGAAGGACTAGTTGATTAAAAACCGTAGATATAATGATACTCAGAATGTCTTTTGAAATGGAACGACTAGAGAAACAGATGGACTACTGTACAAAGGATAAGTATTTACTTCTAGTATAGAGATGATAAAATAGTAATAGTTCTACTAATCGTGAAGATCGAGTTAAAATTTTTGTTTATGATAGGGATGGGTCCATACCAAATTTTTCGATTCTCGATGCCGATACCTATCAACAAAAAGCAATCAGTAATCAACTAGGCCTAATTATTTGTAATAAATACAATCTCAGAGTATATCCGCAAAAAAAATCGATGCCAAAATACAATTTGTATCAATTTTATGAACTGCCATTGTTGAAATACTATTATTTAAAATACAATGACGAATGTCCGCAAAAGAATATGACGTCCGAATATTATTAGCGCTAATTTTATAAAACGCCGGCATGAAAACGCACTATAATATACAACAGCGTAGGCCTATGTTCATAAAGAAAAACCTACTCCCAAGAACAATAATTTGTTCTTGTTTGTATGAAATACCGGTGTTAAAACTTAATTTAAATTACAACGGCTAAGGACTGCGAAAATGTTATTTATATGACACTTGTAAAATTTGGATAAAGTGGAAATTAAATGTCGCTATTTGCGGGAATAAATAACAAGTAAAACAAAGGCACTTCGTCGGGACTCCCACAAAAAACAAATCCCCGATATAAAACATAAACAAAATAAATCCTGAAAATATCCAAAATGATTTATCCTACCTAAAACAAATAAAATTATTATACTTTAACTACTTTAATGCAAGAACTCAAAAATGAACTAATATTATTTTATAGCACCACAACATTTCGGCTTAAATCTCCAAAAAAATCAGTTGCATTTTTGAAAGAAGAATTTTGAGACAATTCTTCCAATGAGGCTTTTTCCTTTTAGCTAAATTAATCTGTGCTATACCAACTATAACTGCGTCAATCGAGATGAGTGTTTATGCCATTAAAGGATCCACACAATTGAAGGTCTCATGAGAGGCCTAGAATTACTGTCTATTGAAGAAGAACTTTTGTAATCATTAAGAGAAAAAGAAGAATTTTATAGTAGTTATTAAAAAATTCTTTACCAAAACCAACGGCTGGGCTGGAGTAGCATAAAGTAAGAATATTGTTTTTACTTTGTTTTATTTTGTAGACCTTAGTTATAATTTTATTGCTTTGTTCCACAAGCACATAAATAATTTAAATGAAATAGTAAATTATTTCCCAATTTGTTTAATCCCCCTCCAAAACATTTAAAAAAGGCTCTTTTCGACAACCCAAAAATTCCGCGATGACCGCGCAAAAATGTCACGCCTGACTATTTGAGGTAGAGGTTTACAATCTCAATAATTAAAACCATATTTAGTTACAAAAACTTGCATTATTCTTTCTGATATCTTGCAGATTATGAATTCTACAATGCTGTGTGCACAATGAA
>JAGFPH010000298.1:390263-406994 GCA_018207615.1 Philaenus spumarius | reverse complement strand
AATAAATATAGCATACAGAACGGACAATAGCCTCGGAAAAATACTTAAACCGAAAACAACAAAATCCAATAACTATACTAAAAGTGGGATCTACAAACTGAATTGTGGTAGTTGCAATAAATTTTATATTGGTCAGACAGGAAGATCTTTCCAGCAGAGGTTTAAGGAACATATCCCCAATTCCAAAAAACCAAACACAGTGATGAAATCAACTTTCGCTGAGCACCTAATTGACTGCGACCATACATACACTGACATACAGACGAACATGGAAGTGCTACATTTCTGTCAAAAAGGCAAATATATGGATGTACAGGAACAATATGAAATATACACTCACGGGATTAATACACCGATGGACATTTTAAACGATAAACAAAACTTTCAATCAAACCAGTTATTTGATCTCCTAACAAGATTAGAAACACCAAATGATAGACAGTTACATTAGTTCAACATCGGCCGCACCCGTGAATAGTCGCATGCGATTAAGTGAACTTATATAAAAAACAGTATTGTGAACGGTCTTTTAATTTATAAAAAATTCTAAATGTTTTTAAATGTGTTTTTTTTTTATGTTAAATGTCAGTATATGTAAATTGTGATTTTGAGTGTGTGTTTTTTAATTGACGAAGTACAATAACGCTACAGATACCGACACGTGAACATGGCTGAATAAAAAGCCGAAACGGCCGTAGTGTAAAGAAAACACGTTATAAACGGAGAACAGACGTAAGTAGTTCAAATTATATTAATTTAAAGTTCTCCAGTATGGCGAAGAATAGTAAAATGAATTTCGCTAGTCAAGCACAACTCGCCTATCAATACAAAAATTACCATTTAAAACTGCATTATACAATTTGACAATATAAACTTTAATAAGAGTTGTAAACTCTATAAGGTAAAACCTAATTACATCAATGTACAAATAAAATCAAAAACTAAAGCAAGTTTGAAGGCAAAAACTATGGCCGAGAACACATGGTTAAATGAGGAAATTAGGGCTCTTTATAGTAAAAAGGATAATATAAATAAACTATTGTACAGAATTCACTTAAAACTGGCTAATGATCTAAATAATACTGAATTTGAGGATTTAATTAACAAAATAAAATTGTTGAATGAATATAAAATAAATAATAAAATTAAGACAACTAAAGCAAAGTTGGACAAACTGGTTCAGGCAAAGAAAACAAATTCAACGGAATTGGCCAAGTGTAAACATTTATTTTACCCACGCATAATCAACAACACAAACATTGAACTTAGTAAACAAGAGACAGAATTACTCAATAAAGGTTTGAAACACAATCCCCCTCCTAAAAATAGAAATGACGTAAGACGGATCATAATTGGTATCGAGAGTGCAATACAGGCTGTTGCCCCAAGCAAACAGAATATGGCCCGATGTCTTATCAGTAACAAAGCAAACAAGATCTTAACTCATACTACCATCTCTTCTAATACAGATAATGAAACTATTATAGCTTCCAAATTAAACTACAAATTGCAAATGAACGACACAATCGTCACAAAAGCAGATAAAGGAAGCACTGTTGTTATTATGAACAAAGCAGAATACGTGGATAAAACAATGGACTTTTTCAGGAACAATAATATCACTAAATTAAGTAAAGACCCCACACTGAACATAAATACCGAAATTAATAAAGTCATAAATACCTGTAAACACGTAATTGACGCACAAAATATTAAGAAAAACCTAAAAATGATAAAGCCTTCAGCACCACAACTAAAGTCATTACCCAAAACCCACAAAAAGGACCAACCAATAAGACCACTAGTCAATTTTAGAAACGCCCCTACATTTAAACTATCGAAATATTTAGATGGAACATTACGGAGTTTATTAAATTTCAATATAAGTCATACACTTAGAAATTCAAGAGACCTGACACAAAAAATACAAGAAATTAAAATAAAACCAGGAGATAGGTTTGTTTCCTTTGACATCGTAAATTTATATACGAATGTTCCAATATTAGAAACACTAGACATAATTGAAAAAACTTTAAAAAATCAAGGAAATGTACAAAGCGAATTCATAACTGAATTAATAAATCTGTTGCATATATGTTTAAAACACAACTACTTCACCTTTAATAACGAGTGTTTCAGACAGAATGATGGACTCACAATGGGTTCACCGCTATCTAGCATACTGGCGGAAATATTTTTGAATTACTTGGAAAATGAACATATCATGAATAAATGCAACCCACACTATAAAAAGATAGTTTATTATTACAGATACGTAGACGACACCATTTGCCTATTCTCGGGTACTGAAAGACAAATAAACAAATTCAATCAATATCTAAATAACATACACCCAAAACTAATGTTCACATGTGAATTGGAGAATAATAAATCAATAAATTTCCTCGACTTAACGATCACAAATAATTCAACCAAACATTGTTTCAAGGTATATAGGAAACCAACGCAGACGGACCATGTATTACATAGCTCATCTTATCACCCTTACCAACACAAAATGGCTGCATTTAACTGCTACATCAACAGAATGATGAACATCCCAATGAGTCCAAAAGATAGATCTGACGAAATACAAATTTTGAAGCATATAGCAGTGAACAATGGCTATTAAGTTGAAATAATTGACAATATAATAAGAAAACAAGAGAAAAAGAAATTAACCAAACATGTGAATAAAAACAAATATGCAGTAATACCATATAATCAATATACTGATAAAATAGCCCGGAAAACCTTGAACGACCATGGAATAAATATAGCATACAGAACGGACAATAGCCTCGGAAAAATACTTATAATTGACTTAAAAATTACTTTTTAATTGACGAAGTACAATAACGGTACAGATACCGACACGTGAACATGGCTGAATAAAAAGCCGAAACGGCCGTAGTGTAAAGAAAACACGTTATAAACGGAGAACAGACGTAAGTAGTTCAAATTATATTAACTGAAAAAACTGTTGGTTGTGAAGAATGACCATCAACTCATTTTAAATTTGACCTGAGTCTAAATTTACCAAGTTATTTGTTATAGTAATAAATGTAAGTGCTTTCAAGAAAATGTTTGTTGGTTCAGTATTATAGGCCTAATCTAAATTTGTTTTAAGAGTTTGATCGAAACTAGATGTTTTACATTTTATAATAACAATGTAAATTTTATGTAACAACAGATGTTTGAATTATCTTATATATAAAATTCTCGTGTCACAATGTTCGTTCCCGTACTCCTCCGAAACGGCTTGACCGATTCTCATGAAATTTTGTGAGTATATTGAGTAGGTCTGAGAATCGGCTAACATCTATTTTTCATACCCCTTAGTGATAAGGGCTACGCCCCAGTGGCCCTCAAAGTTTCAATGTTAATCTTATGGAAGGTCAATCTTAAGGAAGAAGAAGAAAGATTTCTTTTGATTTTATCATGGGCACAAAAAACAGCTGTTCGAATGAAAAGCTTAAAACAGCTGATTTTGATCAACAACTGATTTGGATCAAAAACTGAATATAATTTTAGGTTAGGCCTACAATGAACATTTTTTTTTTTTATACAATGAACTAAAACACTTGGGCTAATTATATATTAGTATCAGGTTGATTTGTCTATCCGTGCAAAGCCGGGTCGGGCCAGCTAGTAATACAGTAAGTTTTTTCATTTTTTGTTTTGTTTGTTTTTATTTTATTGACCTAACTTAAAAAGTTGTTGATTGTGAAAATAATTAACTGATTCTAAATTTGCGAAGTTGATTGCTAAGATAATGAATATACAAATGCATTCAACAAACAGGTGTTGGCCATATCTAGAATTGTGTTGCTAAGCTTTTGATTCAAATCAGCTTTTTTTTTATCTGTTATAGAAGAGTGAACCCTCCAATTTTGACTTTTCGACCATTAAAATCAATATTTGCTCCATTAGGATGCAAAATCCTTTCTTAGTGCACCTCTAGGCCTACAAAGTTGTATGAAGGTATGCCTACCCTGAAAGTGTTAAGGCTTTATCCATCATAGTTTTGGCTGTTCGTTGATTATGAATCAGTCAGGTCTTCTTTCATTTATAGGTACAGATTATTAATAATCTTTGAGCTTGATGAGTGAGAAGGAATTATTTAAAAATAATAATAACAATAATACACTAATTCTCACACACACACACATGTTTAATGATCAAACATGTTTCAAAGATAAAGTCGACATCCTCAGTGACAGGGGTGCCCAGAAGGGGGGGGGGGGGATATGGCGTTTAGAGCGCCATCAAAACACATTTTGGGGATTTATAATTTTGGGGATTTTTAAAACTATAAATAAATAAGACAATTTGTGAATCACAAATGAAATTTCGTGTATGTACGGTAGGATGACAATAATACATTAATATTATTGGCAAATGTATTGCTATTGTAGTATACAGTACAGTAAATAATCTACCTATTTATAACTATAAGATTTTTTTTTTCATTGTCGGTATAATTCTCTCGGTTTCGGTAGAATCTTGGTGTGGTCATGCCCAACCCCCTTCCCGTCTCCTGCCGCCGCGCGAACTTAGAAATTTCTATTGCTTCGGTCAAGGCCATAGGTTCCAAAATAAACACAGTTGTGTGTAACTTATCACTGCTCCTTCCCTCCCTCCAACCCCACCTGCTGATCAGCTGTTCCATTTCCATTACAGAGTAGTGTCCTGTTGTCAGTCAGTTCAGCTTGAGTGCAGTGTGCAGTATATAAGATTACTTTGACTTAAATAATGCCTCGAGCGTTGAAAAGAGGGATCAAATACAAATGTTAGGAAGTGTTATGTAACACAGTGCACCGCAACGACAAGTGGTTGGCGCATTGTAAAAAGAAACATCTTATAAGTTTAAAAACGAGTTAAAAAAAAAAGAATTGGAAACTTTCAGTAGTCTTTACAAAGTAGCATAAAGAAGTAGACATTTCAGACATCCTTCATAAACGTGATAATTCATCAGACCATGAGATGTCATCAAGCCATGAAGAAGAAACAGTCCAAAATGAAAGAATTTCAAGCAAAAAGAAACGTGAAAATAAGAGGATGGCAGACCAGTGGATGAAACAAGGTTTTATTCGGCATTACAATGGTCCAATATCATCATTCCCAAATTTAACTGTAATGTACAGAATTCTTCTTTCTTTGGCAGTATCTAGCTGACGTAGCTGTTCTGTTGAGAGAACCATGAGTAGACTGAAAATTGTAAAAAAATCGACTTCGCAGCAGTATGAGTGACAAGTGGTTATCTAGCCTCTGAAAAAGACATTTTCAAAGAAATTCCAAATGACATCATAACTAACCAATTTGCATTAGATATGTTTTAATAAACCAATCTAATTTATTGTATAAATCATTCAAAGAATCACAGAACTTAGAAAAAGTAAATGCTAAATTTATAGAAAACTGTACAAACAATTTCGTGTTTTCTTTTAAATTTCTAAGAAATAGCCAATGTATCAACAAAAATACTGATTTTGGTCGCTAAGATCTTCAACTTTATTTACTTATACAGTTATATTTTATCATTTTCATTGTTAATAACACCCTGTTTAATTCATTGTTACAATAAACTATTTCTTACACCATTATATATTTTTTATTTACACACTACAAAATCTCTGATTCCTGATTGGATTAGTATTGTAGATACCGGTATGTATAGTGCGCTAGGTTCAGGTCATTCATTGTCACAACACAAGAGCTACCTAAGGTTAAGGTTTATTGTTTATAAGGGGAGGGGGTATCTACATTTAGGGGGGGCAGGAAATGGCGGCTTGAGGCTGGGGGGGGATGGGCACCCTTGCTCAGTGATACATGAGCTACAACTAAAAATGTATAACTCACTTAGTTAAAAGTTTTTAGTTGTAGCTCATGTATCACTGTGGATAACGACTTTGTCATTGAAATGCGTTTTATCATTAAACGCATGTGTGTGAGAATTAGTGAATTGTTATTATTATTTTAAAAAGGTACAATTACTTAAAATTATGCAATTATTATTATTAGACTACAGTACCCAAAGTTGCATAACTTTTGTCTCACACAAAAAAAAATGTAGTACCGGTAACTTAAAAAAAAAATAATTTTTAAAAATAATTTGATTACTTCAGAAATTGTAAAATGTATTGTAGGTAACTATTAAAAATATATATTCACACGTTTATGTTAAAAAAAACAATCTTGATTGCACTAAATGTGTTTTTTTTATCAATGAATAGTTCCTTACCTTTCAAAGCCATATAATATTTTCTAGGGGGGGCTAAACCAGGGTTATGGGGATTAAGGCGCACCCTCCCCTCTTTTGGCAAAAGGGGAACTGCAAAATTTTTACTTTAGGAAACCTATTTGGCTGGTCAGATGAAATATTAACCCACACATCATTGAATCTGCACCTTTACACCGTCAATGAATACACGTGCCTTGAGGCTGCACCAAGTAGTGACCCAGCAGCTTATGCTTGAACTCTTGTTACCCCCCTCCCGGAGGTAAAAATCTTCAAAACGACACCATTGCACGAAATGATAATGTGGGATTTTTACCCACTAAAAACACCTCTGGTTATCATAACCAGTGTACCAGACCGACAAACGATTTTCTTTTCTTACGGTATTAATAGTTCGCTGGGTATGAGAGAATTAAAAAGTAACTGGCGCAAATGCAGGGAAATTTTACAGGTAGAGAAAATGAAACCCGGCATATTTAAAACGCCATTCAACTATTTTAACAGTATGATTTTATAGCGATTGCAGACCTTTCAGTCAATTGATGTAATTGTAGATGGTCTTGTTTTCAGTTCTGCTATAACTGTTTTTATAACAAAATAAACGGTATCAGGAAACTGACACATACTTTCTCCCTCAGAACTTTGACGAAAAGTACTATAACATACTTTACCTTTTCATCAGTAGAATAATAATTCAAAATAATTTTTTTATTTTTAAGAGTAATTTTCCCATAACAATCCGTAAAATAACGGAAAAACCAACTTTCTCAAAAACGGCTCGAACGATTTTGATTAAAATTTTATAGTTTATAGTACTTTAGGTCCCTAATAAACTTTAAAATTTTAATCAAAATCGTTAAAGCCGTTTTTGAGAAAAGTTATTTTTTTCGTTATTTTAAGGGTTTTTATGGAAAAATTACCCTTAAAAATAAAAAATTCACAAAAATGTAAAAAAAAAACGCCTGGAGGGACCGTGGATTAGTACCTCTATACCAAATTTCATCAAAATCGGACGACTGGTTTAGGCTCTAGGTCTGATAACATCCACACAGACACACATCACTCCGAAAAACACTTTTTTAGGTTCAGGGGGACCCAAAACGGATATTTTCACCAAAAACTCAAACTCGAAAATTTTGGCCTATAGGGGCCATAGGGGGAGAAAGTAAAAAAAAATACATTAAATTCAGTAGGCAGTTACAGAGTTACAGAAATATCGACTTTCGATTGTAAGACTTCTTATTCCGGCGAATGCACACATTGTTACTGTTTTAATCTATGTTCTACTTTTTAAATATTTCACTGATAATAAAACAAAATTTGATTAACAAACTCTAAACATGTGACAGTAAAATTATTTTTTTTAAATTAATTATTGTGTAAATAAACTTTACCTATAACCTATCTAACTTGTAGGTACCTATTATAAAGTTCGGATTATATGCTTTGTACATAAATTAAAGGGTACAAAAGCATACATTATATAATTTTCAAAACTAAATATTTGTTTAGTTCGAAGTAAAAATCCAATTGTTTTTCTCAATTGTTGTCAATTTGTTTTTTTTTTGAGGTTATGAAAACAGTCACCCAAACCTTAAAATGTTTCAAAGTTTAATTCGTGTTGAATCTAAATTAAATGTTGGAATTCGATTATACAACATAGCTAAATGTATTCATAGGACTGCTTTTGATGCTGAGGTTTGTAAAATTGGATCCTGTTTGAGTTTTAAGTTAAGTCTATTAGATTTAGGCTAAATCTCGTTCCTATCTCAGTAGCCTAAGCATTAGAAATGGGAATTGGGAATTAGGCTACCATTTTATAGTGTGGTAAAAGTTTGGCATAAATTTACTGTATGACCCTGGACTGATATTTTTGCAGACTACGACCTTGTTTTACATTCTACTGTTGAATAGGCATACAGGTAAACATACTGTGACTAAAGACTATAAAGTTAGAACTTCATATATTTGCTGTTTACATTGATTTTATATTTTTAATAATATAACTAATGAATATGATTATATTTTAGTCCATTTTCTCACTCTTAGGTTGTTACCTTCGCTGCAATATAGCGACAAGGCGTGTTGTAAATTTTATTTCAAACATGGTAACCAATATTTTGTACACACTTATAAAAGGTTATGTTAGTACCGGTATATGTGATGCAGAAAATGAAAAGGGGACCTCATGTCGGGAGAGTAAAATTGTCAGTACACAGACAAAATAAGTAGCAAGGCTCAAAAATATCGAATATTGGATTTTTATTGATTATTGTTGCCCAACTCCTTATTTACAAGCTAATATCAATTGTAAAGTAGTTTGTAGTCGAGAAATAATCGAAAAATGGTGTCTAAGCAACAGATGTCGGGCCTGAGAAAAGGGACCTCTTGTCGCTATGGAGAAATAACATGGGTGCGACAAGAGGTCCCTTTTCATAATGATTAACTTTGCTTGCAGTGTTTCAGAAAGTAGTAGAAAGTAATCTAGCAACGTTTCAGGCAACTAACCGTAGTTTTTACTAATAGTAGAACATTTTCTAAATATTTTGATACCATTCCCGACAATATGGCCCTTTTCTTTGACTGGTTAAAAATGTAATAAAAACAAGCTTAAAATCCAACAAACAACCTTTTATTTGTATTATTATATTAATATTAATCTAGACAATATCTATTATTAAAAATCACAATGATTAAAAGTTCCTTAATTATGCAAGGTTGTAGCTTACTCTGTCGTAAGCAGCTGCATAAATAATACATGGGTTGGCATGAAATAATCAAAACTTGACATAATTGGTATTCAAAATTTTAATTGGGGTTTTCTCAAAACTACCTTTTTCCGTAACTAATTTTCAATTGGCCATAACTTCCTTAATTTTTAAGGTAGAATTATGTGTTAAATTGTTAAAAAAATCAACCCTCTTTAAGGAAATAACAAGATCTCAATTTCAAAAATTTGCGACAAGAGGTCCCTTATCATATTCCGCATCACATATTTCACATCATAATTTATACTTTTAACTTTTATAATTACCCAACAGAAAACCAACATTAGGTTAATTACATTTTCAGAGTTTTAAGAGTGACAAAAAACAAAGTAACAAACCAGATGTACCAGACAATGACGGTGAAGATTTACAAACAAAAACACTTGACTATGGTGTAATTGTGAAGGACTTGAAATTGGGAACTGGAATGATTGCTAAACCTGGTAAACAAGTAAGTACAGTAGGCCTACATTTTATCAACCCTCCTAACTAAACATAACTTTTATTGTGTCTTACCAATATTTATTTTTAGGTAGGAAAACTCTATTATTGGTAAAATATAAAAGGATATAAAAGGTAGAATATAAAATATATACTCTTTTATAAATAAACCTAATCACTTGGATTTAGAAAATATATTGTTGTAATTTATGTACTACTGCTTCACCGTTGCAAATCCAAATTAAACAGCTGAAATTTCAGTTTTAAAAAGTATAAAATCATTTATCATAAGCCACATTTCAAAAGTGTTGCCTTAAGGGGTAAAGCCAAATTGTATTAGCCCCTGAAAGTCAAAATTCAATAAGTCCATGGTATCTTTATAGTTTTTTTATTATTCTATCAAATTGTTTTGTAAAACCCCGAATGGTTACATTAATTTCAGTAATTCCGTTTTTTTATATGTTGTATGGGTTGGCACTTCGATGAAAAATCCAAGTTTTCTAATTATCCCACCACTGCGGGCTCCGCCATGTTAAAAAAACCATGATTTTTTTTAAACTTGATCCGTTTTTTTTCAAAATATCTCCAAAAGTATTGTTCTGACAAAAAAATAAAAGAAAAAAGTAGCTTTAATAAACTAGTTTAAAACATTTGCCCTCAATAACCTCTATAGTGATTTTTTTGTTAAGAATAACGTACCTGTTTCTGCAAAGTGGACAGTTTACAATGCGATTTGTAGAGCAGTAAAAGAGTACGGGGCTCAGGTTTGGGGTTTTATACGGCTAGAAGTGTTAGAAGGATTTTAAAGGTTTGCTATAAAGAGAATATTTGGACTAACTGCGTCTACACCAACTTACGCGATATACCTGAAAACGGGTTTTGATCTCTGCTGGCATTTTTCTTTAATTTACATTATAAGTACATATTAAAAATTCTTGAATTGTCAGATGGTAGGCTGACAAAACGTTTAGAATTACAAGCAATTAAGGTTGGGCGGTTCAGTGCCTGTAACTCCTAAACGGCTAAAGATTTTTTTAAATACCCAAGAATAAAACATTCTTAAAATATTGACTTACGCCTGAAAACCCCATAAAATACAGGATGTTCCATAACAAAGCTTAAGTTCATTAATTTACAAAAATAATTGTACACAGCAGAATTTTCTTCTTGCTGTCTGTTAAAAAGGAGCTAAACATAATAATGCTTAACAAAAGTAGTTTACTAAAACAACAGTAAGATTGTAACAGATTTCTAAGTACATTCTGGCAAAAGTAAACAATTAAATCCAGTATTGTTTGCGTTTCAGCATAAACATTTAATTTAAGCACAGTTTTTATATTTTCTTATGAGCTACTTAGATATTTAAAAAAAGAAAAATATTAAATTTTTCTCATCTATCACATTTAGGCAACAAACTATGAAAAGAAAAAAATCGTTTGTGATAAGTGAATAATGTTTGCCTTACTATTATGTACACATGCATGCTAGTTGGTCTTTCTACAACAAAAAAACAAAGCAGTAGTTGATTGTTTATATATTTTGTATTTACTGCAGTTATACGAGTAAAGATATAAATTAATAAAGGAAATAGAGACATGATAATATAACAACAAACATGTTACATTGTACAAGGCTATTACAACAACATACATGTTTAACAACAAACATTACACAATGTGTACTGTGTGAGCAGATGCAGAGCATTGCTTATTAGTGCGACACATCGGTGGACCGGTCACTGGGTGACATCACTGCACGTGGCTGGCTTGAACCACGAAAACGGTCTAATGCGTCAACCTTGTACTCTAACAACCTTGGTATGTAGTGGTCATTTACTACATAAAGTTGTGCGGAAACAACAAGCCTCTTTTGGAGCTATAGCTAACAGCTATGTTTAATACATACATAATCATTACGGTCACAATATAGCTGTCATTTTTATGGGTACCCTGATAATGACAAGAAGAACACCAACAATTGTGAACCACTTGGACGTGGAGCACATTCTTCTCTTGATGAAATATTTCATGAAGAAAGAGTGTTGCAAAGTACACAAGAAAGCAATAAGAAACGATTTGTTGAACTGCTCAAGAAGGCTTTAGAAAAAGCTGACATCTGGGTACATCATGCAGTTGATTATACTGACCTCATGGTTGTGAACACTGCCATGTCTGTTGCTCCTCAGTATTATTCTGCGCTTGTGGTTGGTGATGACATTGACCTTCTCTCTTTCTTCTCTGCATTGCCACCTACACATAGTAATTTTTTTCTAAAAGTGTGGAAGACTTAAAATGCCAGATACTTATTACTCAACCACATCAATCATAAATTCTCTAATGAACTGTTGGTTTTTCGTGCTATCAGTGGATGTGATACTACATCAGCACATTTTGCCCTGGGTAAAAACAAATTTGTTACTTTATCTTTTAAACATCCACAACTTTTTTGAATAAAGCAGCATCATTCCTTAATTCTCAAGCAACAACAGAGCAAGTAGCAGAGGTAGGAAAATGTTCTTGTTGCTTTGTATAGGGGGGGGGGGGGGGAGCTCCAGCGACTGAAAACCTTGGTGAACTGTGATACAACACAATTGTTTAAGTTGCAGCTAAAATTAAATTTAACCACTCTAGATTGCTGCTGAACTATATGCCATGAGAAGTTACCACCAGGTACAAACATGGCTTGGTAACAAAAACGATCCCTTGAATGGGGCTGGATGCATACTCCGTTACGCTTCTTTTCTAAGAAAGCAGAGAATCTACCACCAGGGTCCCTCCTTCAATGGATTTCATGTACTTGCAAAAAAGGTTGCATTAATTCATTTGGATGGAGGAAATCAGGTCTGCTTAGTATTTTATTATTCAAGTGCTGCAACAGACAGTCTTGCAAAAATGCAAGAAAAGTGATTTTTGACAGAGTCTAAAGAAGAAGATACTCTAGCACCAATTGACATGGTTAAAGAACAGCTGGAGTGTGAAGTCATTGAATTGGAAGTAGTAGAATGTTACTCTGTGTGAAATGGAAGGATCAATGAGAAACATGGTGGGCACTTCAAAACGTATGAAAATGTAAAGTTGTGGTTCAACAGACTCGTTTTTCATAAAAGATGTGTATGATAATTATGATTTATTTAATTACACATTTATTAATATATATGTAATCTTCTATATATATAAAAATGAATTGCTGTTCGTTAGTCTCGCTAAAACTTGAGAATGGCTGGACCGATTTGGCTATTTTTGGTCTTAAAATGTTTGTAGTAGTTCATAGAAGGTTTATACGTAAAGAAAAGTTTGAAAAGTTTCCCGAAAAAGTTTCAAATTTGGAAGAAACTGAACAGCATTTATTGTATGAACTCAAAACCATAGCTCACAAAAAACAGCTGTTCGTATAAAAAGCTTATGTTTGTTTACATGTATTACCATAGCAACATTACTTAGCAAATTTATAATCACTTTAATACTCTTCAAAACAAACAGCTTTTTAAGGTTAGATTGAAAAACTATAAACAAACACAAATAAAAATGCTTACAGAATTATAATTCAACTCAAACATTGGTTATTAAATATCTATATAGGCCTACTTAGAGATATGCTGCTTAAAATATTGTTTATATAAAATATATCATAACTATGAAGTTTTTAATACTTTTCAAAACATATTTTCGCTATCAATAATAATAATAATAACAAACAAATTATTTGACACCATGCATAACCATAAACATACACGAGTTTAAACATATTTTATTGAAAACTAAACAAACCATCTGAATTAAACTAAATGCCATTAAAATATCACATTCGTAGCTTTATTTTCATATATACTGTATATTGTATATTTAAATACTAAACAATATATATCTTATACTAATTAGGTCTATACATTTAAAATTACAAACTCTATTTGAACCAGTTTGTTACATCCTAAATTAACGCGGATGTTACAAAGTGATTCAAATATCTTTTCTACGACCCCCAGCTAATTTAAACCCTCGCTAAGAAAGGGTTAAAAGAAATTCGAAATTTTAGGGTGGTTTGGGGAGGAGGGTCAAAGTTACTAAAAATCCCTATAAGAACGAATTGGAATGAAATTTGGTACGTAGCTTCCTCTAAGGCCGTAGGTGCTCGCAACATTGTCAATGAAATTAAGTGAAAGTCAAACTTAGTAAAAACTATAAATTAAAACGATATATATTTAAAGCTTTTTAATGTTATATAGTAGTTTACAGGAATACAATTTTCAGTGCTTTCCTAAATAGCGTAGACTTTTTTTCATGACCACAGTAGGATACGCACAGGTATTCAACGAACACTTAAAAAGAATTACAATTACGTCAAAAAGACTGAAAATACCAACAACCAAGGGCAACGCCGTACGGGTCAGCTAGTATATAATATATATATGTTGACAGAACTACTGAACATGTATTATATACAAACCTAACAGTATTTAAACATATTTAGTTGTTTAATAAATACATTCGTTTTGTCAATATTCTGTTATTACGTATTTCGTACAAACCGACAAAAATATTCAAAAGTGTGTATCTTAGATTCTATATGACCTAACAGAACCAGTTTGGCCTTAAGCTTCAACTAATTACCTCTACTACAAATGTTATTATGTCTAACTTTGGCGTGGGATTCACAGTTTACTTGCTGTTAACTAAAAATCTGTACTTTCACATTTTTGAGAAAAATGTTCAAACTTCAAAGAGCTCTATATCGAAAAGTTTTATGTCTATAAAGTTGGTCTCAAATTTTAGATAATTTAATCTAGTTTAAGCTATTTTCTTTTTGTCAGACCAATACTTTCGGAAATATTTGAAAAAAAAAACTGGGACTAGTTTAAAAGTTTCATAGTTTTTTCAAGATGGCGGCGACCACGATGGAGAGGGGAATTAGAAAACTTGAACTTTTCATCAGCGTACCAACCTGTACAAAATATAAAAAAATCGGAACTACCCTAATTATTAATGTAATCATTTATGACAATTTTATATATATAAAATCAGCACTTCTTTGTTATTAAACATAGAAAAAGTAGTATCTACTAAAAATGTTATTACTAGGCTACATAAAATTTATAAAAGGTTTAATTTCTTAAATAAACATAGAAAATATACAATTTCTGAGTAATGGTAGTCATTTATGTTATCAACCACTCGATTTTTCAAATATATTCTATTAATTCAATTTTTGATATCATTTTGTATGTTAAGTTTTTTCTTAGCTTGGATTTCTTATTTATTTTAGATAAATGTGTTCTACACTGGTTACTTTCAAGACAACAGCAAAGTATTTGATTCAAACACAAAAGGAAAAGGATTTAAATTTAATTTAGGGCGAGGAGAGGTGATCAAGGGATGGGATATTGGTGTTCCTGGCATGAAAGTAGGAGGCAAGCGGGTCGTCACTTGCCCTCCAAATGCTGCGTAAGTATGCAACGCTAGTTTTGGTTTTGTATTTATTTCCTCCTCCAGACAATATATTATAGGAAGTATCACACTTATTTAGATACAGATTATACATTTTTTAAATAAAAATATATTACATGTTTATACTGAAAATTAATCCAATCACTTAGCAAGCAACTTAATAGGTCTAGAGATTTTTTTTAATTAGTCCCAAAATCTCACACAGCCCAATTAGCAGTGAACTCCCCAGCAATGTTCTAATCCTATACTCTAATACGAGCAATGTCTGTTTGTTGGTTTGTTTGTGTGTACAAGCAATCTCGAGATCCAGCGGAAGGATTTTGCTGAAACTTTGGGATTAGAGGCTTTTGGGACTAAAAAATCGATTGGTGAAAACCACTACCTCAGGAAAACTCGTATTTTTCTGAAAAACTCATTTGAAAATTGAAAATTTTTAACATTCGGGTTATGTAATTTAAAATCAATAGGATACATATGACAAACATCAGCTGTTTCCTATAACATTTCCATCAGCTGTCTCCTATAAATATTTCCATTTAATTTGCTCGTTTAGATTTATTTTGTAAGTATTAAACATAAATAATTTGTCTTAAAGGTTAGAATTGTTTTAAGCTTGAAATCAGCTGACCCGTGCTAATATTTCGCGAGTTATGAGAAGGCCTACAAAACAGTACTTGCCTGATTTTAATATTTTGATTTAGTTCAGTTAATTAAGTTTATTTATTTATACATTGTATAATATAACAGCTGATTTAACCACTCATCTGTAATACTACAAAACCCAGCGTAGTAGTAAATAGTACATTTTTTTACAAATAGGCCTACAGTTTTATTTATAATCCTTATAGTTGTACACATTTACCGAGTTAAAAATTACCAGCAGCAATAGTTACGTAAGCATAAATAAAGTCTGTTGTTTTTAAATAGTATTTTTTTTTACATGATGTATTTCTGATGTGTATCCAATTATTCTGTCTGTGATTTTTCACTGGGAGCCTACTCGTGATTTAACAATTTAACAACAACAGACTTTATCTAAACCTACCTATACTGATGGAGACTTTTAACTCGGTAAATGTGTACAATATAATTTATTTGTAGGATTATAAAATTTAAGGCCTATTTGTTAAAATTTCGTATTCATTATAATTTACGGTATCGAAATATATTTTATTTTGTAGTTAAAATAAATACAATTTAACAACAACAGACTTTATCTAAACCTACCTATACTGATGGAGATTTTTAACAACCCGGGAAATCATAAGGATACATAAGACAAAGATCATCTGTTTCCTATAATATTTCCATCAGCTGTTTCCTATCATATTTTTCCATTATTAGCTGATTTTGTGTTAATTTATAACCTTTAATATAGGTTTTTGTGGAGAACTACTTCTGTTTATGTATTTTTATTTTATTTTATTTTATTAGAGTATAGGATATTTATTTTGTTTTGAATATATTATTTTCTGTGTCAGTTATGTGTGGAGCTTTATTTTTATTCAAACAAATTTATTACATTATTTAATTCACTATGCCTGGAGGAAGACCACCTAAACGTAAACGGTCAAACCAATTTACATGTCACCACGATGAACGTTCTACACAAACTCAGCTCATTCCGGAATCAGAACCTTCAAATACTGAACCACCAGTTGCTGAACTGTCTGTTTCTGAAACAACAGCAGTATCGCGGCCAACTAGAATAGCAAAATTACAATGCATAGAACGTATTTCGAACGTAAGTGAAGAAGAAAGGAATTGTCATATTGAAGAACAACGTGTCCGAGCTTCATGCAGACGGATCAACGAAACTGAAGAACAAAGGGATCATCGT